>CAKNYM010002228.1:0-19687 GCA_932195095.1 Andricus curvator | reverse complement strand
ATTTTATTTTCTGCCATTTGAAAGAAAAGTATCACGTGACAAAACAAAATTGCAGCATGATTGGTTTCATAAAAAACATAAATGGTCCAATCCAGTATATCACAGAAAAAACTGGGGATTCTATTGGAACTGATTCTTTGTTCCAAAGCAGCTGCAACTGGAAGGATCCTGAAAAGGAACACAAAATGATACATTGTTCCAAAAGAACCCGAAGCATTAGTTCTAAAAGAGACTGGTCAGAAGTCACTGGCCATCTGTCGGATATCAACGAACTAAAAAGGAACCTTTAAAAACAGTTCTATTAAAGTAATAGCGTCTCAGTTCTAAAGGATGCCAACTTTTACTTGAGTCGCAACATTACAGAACCCTCAGTTTTTTCTATGCTCCGATGAGTAAATTTGATGATAGAGAAGATTTTATTTATCTTTGGCAAGGCTACGTTTTGGACGTTGATGTCGTCCCTTGCGTAGTCAAAACTTTTATTTCAAGAAAATTGGTTGGTATAATGTTTCTCCAGATTGAAAAATTCGAGTATTGGGAATAAATTCCTAATCAAACAACATTGGAAAGCCCACCTATCAAATAACCCAGCGCCTCCATATACAGGATTTGTGCACACTGTGACCATATTAGTGATTACTATCATTACACAGAACTTATAAAGAGAAGAAACATTGCTAAAAGAACAATCCTTCTAGAGGCTTTCGTTTTTATGAAAAAATGTTAAGAAACAAATTTGGTATATCATAGTTGTGGTATAAAATTTAAGACAAATTAATGCATGCTTGCGATTAATTATAAATAGGTCAGCTGACTTGGCAGCTGTTTAAGCCATTTGTGTGCACAAATTCCATAGCTTGAGTATTTTTTCGATTCGTGGTCTGAAATGATTTTTACGGAATCAACGAAAAATATTTTTTCAATGACTCTTTGTTATGATACTTTACGAATTGAGTACAATTATTGATTATTTAAACAATTTTGATAACCTGATTCACAGCTTGACTATATTTTAATGAACAGAGGGTCCATTTTCTTCTTAATCAACTGGAACTGTCTTGCGAATGACTTTCTGCAATGACAATTTGTACACTCAGAGAAATGTCCTCTTGTGTCAAAAGGATATTTCTTGCTACAAATGGAATTTCCTCTTAAATATAAGGTTAAGGGGACTTTCATTTGTCTCAAAAAGAATCTTTTTGCAAAAATCATTATCCATTTGCGCAAATTTTATCAAATCGTGCAGCTCAATAATTTTTCTTGTGTAAAAAAGATTTTCGCATGTCTCAAAACAAAATAATCAAGAGGACGGTGCTTTTGTTTCAAGCCAACTTTTTCTCTGTCTGTAGAAAACAATAATAATTGCTGATTATTAAACAAATTTTATAAAAATTGCACTGCATCTCTTTAATGAATAGGCTAAAGTTTTTCACGGTATCAACTAAAAATGTCTTTTTTATGTCTCTTTGTTATGATACTTTCCAATTGGAAAAGGATTGTTAATCATTCCAAAACTTGTTCAAAACGAAGGTTGAAACAATAAAAAATTGTGTAAATAATTATTATAATATCATTATATAAATAAATGTATGAATAATTATCAGAAAAATGAATAATAATCAAATCAATAATTATTTGAAAATTCGCAAGGCATCATAGTAAAGAGTCATTGGGAAGGGAAAATTTATAGTTGATCCTGCAAAAAAAATTGCATCAAATATAGCAATCTTATATTCCCAATATCAAAAAAGTTTTTTATATTTAAACAAAGTAAATAATTTCATTTAAAAATTAAAAAATAGTACCAATAGTTCATGGAAGGTTAAACAATATACAGTACTGTTGTTATCTCGATAAAAAGAAAAGTTTTCCTGATAAAAACAAGATAAACAATATGTCAGGTTGGTATGGAGTTACTTATAGGGGCATATAGCTGGATAAATTTCCGACAGTTTAAGCCTAGGAGGATCCCTCTAGGTTGAAAAATGAGTAGCCGCGGCACTTTTGAAATTGGAAATTCTAAAACCTGCTTTTTGGATAAAAACACATCTCAATTTGGCGAGTGCCATAAATGCATGTGTAAAATTTTTTTTTTCAACCAAAAATGTATCCACTTCCGCTCACTTCTGGGAAAATCGGTATGTTGTTACGAGATAAAGCATATATTAAAGTATGATTTTTCATTCATGTATTAAAATCGATCATTTCGATACTTTCAACCTCCGCTCACAAAAAAGCGAATATCTCCTAAACTTTGATTAACAGAATAAGCATTTTCCTTGCGGAATATCAAATTTTTATCATATCAAAGATTTTTTTTAATTTCAGAAAAAATTCTGCGCGACCATGTCAGCGATTATTTCTCTGAAATAAAGTATTCAACTTTTTGACTCGAAAAACTTCACTTTATTTTTTTTCAATTTGATTTTTTCATTAATTTTACTTTTATTTTCAAACCTGCATAAAAAAGGCAATTCAGGACCGATTTTTAAGTTTAATGGCTGAAGTTATTCAGTTTAGAGATTCGTTTTATGTGAAATATTTATCATACACGTATGACAAAAACTGAAAAAATTAAGGGCATCTTCAGAATTATCTATAAATTCACTAAATTTCACCAAACTTAAAAGGGATGCCAATATTTCATTTTCATGTTTAGAAATCTCGTTTTTATAAAACATATAATATAAATTTCATGAAATTAATTTCAGTGAAACCTTTTTTTGCTTTTACATAAATATTTAGAAGGCAATAAACGCTATTTTTCATCATAATTACTATTTTTATATCGATTTATTAATTCCTATAGTCCAAACCTTATATATGAAAATTATATGTATTTTTACACATTTAACCTTGTAAAAAAAAATCCGCAGAAGCTTTTCAGTACATTTTTATTTACGGGGTACAGTGAATTTTTGAAACTACCATTATTTTCACGGTTTTCATGATTTATTAAAAAAAATATTGATTTTATATAAAAATAATGTTCGAAGTTATGGTATGTTTCATCAAAATACAACTTTTCTCGTATATAACATTTTTTGGTGAAATCATTATTTCTTGCAATAATCGACCAAGAATCAAAATCAAGCTGATTTTTCATGATTATAGTCAAAAAACGAACTATACTTCAAAAAATATTAATGTCAAAGAAAAATGTAGTCCGAAAAAATGTAGATCTCAATAAATTACACATTTTTTCAAAACATTTTTATATGTTGTCAATGTAGAATGATAGAATCAAAGAATGACTGCTTTCTGCATTCTACCCAAAAGTAAAAAATACGGCACGAGAACTTCATCAAACAGACACCTGTGCCGCTATAGTTGAATCATGTGCAAACCTAACTATGACTATGCGAATAAATAATAGCAGTGTAATCTTCTGAAGATTGGTATATTTATTTGACACATCAACTCTATACCAACAACTGGAAATGTACATGAAAATTATGCATATCAAAGTCTACAATATGTCTGCGAATTGAGGTTAGTGACATTAAAGATGACCAAAAAATCGACGCCTTCATTCCATACAATCCCAGGTCGCGTTTGGCTGCTGTATACCCTGGTAAAAATATTGGTCATGATTTTGTCTTGGGTTAGGACGAATCGAAGACAATTTCAAGATATTCTGTGTGTCTAGCTCGTGAGACGGGACCAGACTATTTTTTATGTCTTCAGACGAATATTTTTGACTTGAAGAGAAAAAATTTATGTATTGAGACCAAGGCCTCTGCGGGTCATCACTAATCCGCTTTAAACTTTACAGAATGTTTATATTATTTGTCTTTATGATATTTGTTTTTTATGTATCAATAAGTTTATTTATCTGCAATAATTGTGTAATATGGATAGCGAATCTAAAAATGTTGTCCATTTTTTCCTATCTCCAACAGTTCACTAGATACTTCTAGAGAATGACAGTTTTAAACTTTTTATGGGAAATTGTATATGCGTGCAGTTGTTGAGACACACAGGTTCCGAACTTCTTATTTGAAAATTAGTTATCACAAAATAACATGTTTTATCGGTTGTAAAATTTCAATCCTCAGCAGATGTCAACTGTTTTGTCCTAACCCAGCTACCTGATTCCTGGAAATGACAGACCCTATCGGTGGGGTCCATAGTTTACAGAGGTCGGAGTATAATGGATAATAAAATTTACAAAACGAAAAATTTTGTAATTTTAACCCTGGCAAATTTTAAAGCCACAAATTGGCAATATAAATTTCTTTAGGAGCGATTCGGTATATTTACCAAGACTTGCACTTCTTGTCTTAAGACCAGTCTACCTGGTCTTGCCTTGGCACAGATACATCCATAAATGCAAGAGAAGTCTGTATATCTCCAATGTCTAGCTGGTGGGACGGAACCAGACATCATTGTCTTGAAGATATATTGAAGACATGCAAGACAAAATCAAGACCAAATATTTTTACCGGGATAGATCTAGGTAGACAGCCTAACAGCGACTAAACGCGACAGAGAGCTGTGAACTGGTCAAACGCGACGTGAGGCTGCATAGCCTAAAGGTGTTCGCACAAGAAAATCCGTTGCAGTGGGTTGGAGACGTCTCACGGACTTGCCGTCCGCGCACGAACACATAACGCCAACCAATCGCGTGCAACCTGCCGTGCTGCTACGGTCCGTGGCAGCACTTACTCAAGTGCGTTGCGTCTAGTTAAGTATATAGCGACGTACATGTGTGCGTCACCGCTCGGACCGCAGCAGCACGACAGGTTGCACGCGATTGGTTGGCGTTATGAGTGCGTGCGCGGACGGCACGTCCGTGAGACGTCTTCAGCGCACTGCAACGGATTTTCTTGTGCGAACACCCTAAGCGGGATGTTGATTATACGTACATATGAAATGGAGACGTCAAAATTTGCATGAACCTTTACCAACACGACGCAGTTGTACCGACTCAGATCATTCGGAATCTGAATTTTCATGTCGGGGTCCTTCGTACTGATGCAGCTTGGTACGAATCCCCTCTTCCACCTTAGCACGAGCCCAATCAGTAGCTCGCGTTTGATACTGCTCAGCTAAAAAAGAACCATGTACAGGTCTATCTACCATGATAGGATCTTTAAGTTCAATCACGACAACATTTCGACTTATGTTTATAAAATAATTTCGTATACGGTGTTTCTCAAGCCCTCCTGTTGTTCCTGCATGGGTAATTGTCAAATTGCAGGCAAATTTTAGCACCTACAGTGGCAATCACATTATTATTAGCAATTAAATATTTCATAACAGAAATTGATCTTATCACATCTAAAAATTTTAAATCCGAAAGGGGTAGTTTTTAAAACAAGAAATAATAATGAAACTCGTACATGAAATACGGAAAGTGGATTTGAGGTTAGTAGTTTGATGAAAGAGAGCGCAAGCTTTTAAAAAGTTCAAAAGCAAATACTGTAACCCATCTCATTTAGGAAAAACGAAATATTTAACTAATGTAGATAATTATTTCGAATATAAGTAAGGTGACGTAATAAAATAAAAGTTTAATTGTTACTCTTATTTTTTATTTTAATAAACACGTTTTAAATTTCATAAATGGAAACAACGTTACTGTAATACAATTCGACGGCTCCACTGCAGAGACCTCCAACTTCTTTTTGCTCCGTATACAGCTCCACAAGGATAGGGAATCAATGTATTTTAGAGCTGTATACGAAGCGGAAAGAACTTAGAATTCTCTGCAGTGGAGCCGTCAAATTAAAGATACAACATTCACTGAAACTATTCACATGATTTATTATGCAGTCTTTCAAATGTATTAGAATCTATTATGTCGTGTCGCATACTAACTAAGAAACAGAGTAATAAATTATGCTTCCACTTTTATTCAAATTGAAAATATGAATTAATGAAAATTCAACAGGTGTAAGGGAAACTACATCAAATTACTCATTTTCTAAAATTTGTATATTAGAATCTCAGCACCTTTTAGCTGTAATGACAAATCTACCTACCTGTGCTGTAATATAATTTCCAATACATCTCTTACTTTCAAATTGCCGTATTTAGCTCACTTCTTGAGATCAGTATATTTATAAAGAGAGATTAGGAAACAGTAAACAAACCGGCGCATATAAGCAGTCGTACACCTTTCTCCTGTACCGTACGGGAATGATGGGAGAAAAATAATGAAGTTTACCCTTTTTTAATATTTATAAAAAAATAACAGATTTTATTCATAAAAAGTCACCTACTTATGAGAGAAAACACCGCTGAGTAAGTAACGGAATGGTATTTATTCTTTTTTTCACTCCGAAACTGGTTTTTAACGCACGTACGGGAATGACGTTTTTGTTGTCAAAATGCACTTTTTAGTTTTAATATCGAATTCACAAAAAAGGAGTTAATATTTTAAGCCTAATTCCATAGAATCTTGTATTAAACAATACTCAACTGTAGTTACAATATTTTACTATAAAAAAAGACGTAAGGTAATGACGTCTGAAATGACAAAAATCGAGGGACAGACTTTAAGGTTCTCAAAACATTATGTATTTGACTTGAAAAATGTACATAAATTAAATGTATGTTCATCTAAAGTTTACACACTTACTACGTTAAGCATTCTTCAGGTTACTGTCTGAAAAAAGGAGAAAATCAGTTTATCCTTGTGCAAAGTGAGCTTGGGACGCCGTACGGTAATGATGTTTGGGTTTTTCTCATATTGAATTAAAGTAAATAGGAACAGAAATAAAAAAAAAGAACTGACCATTTTGTAAAGGATGATGATAAGTATTTATTACATTAAAGAAAAAATCAGTACGTGTTTCTGAGTTAATGTTATATTACTGCAACTTCAAGTTTGCCTTCAATTTGACAATTACCCACATACGATGAAACACCATACCCTCGCTGCAAAATGTCAGGGCGCATTACGACGATATAAGGATGTATTGCATATCCAGGGCCAAGAGGCAAACCGTTCACTGTAATCTCGACTTTGGTGGGATCCTCAATACACACTTTACGTAGATTTTGTGCAAATACGTGTGGCAGTTCATGAGGTGGTAAAATCCTCTCCGGATGATTTATTCGCTATTGAAAACTAAACGGAACTGCTAATGATTCTGCAAGAATAATACAAGTTAATTTATCAGTATCATTTGAAGGGTAGCAAAAAGATCTTGATCCTCTTTGAACGATCACCACGGCTAACTTAAACCAAATTTCACTGAAAAGTCCTTGCCCAATCCATTTTTTTCTGAATATGTTTTGGGGATGCCTCCCATGTATTTTAGTCCGTAAATTAAAAAAAAATACAGTTGTCCCCGTTTTAAAAAAATCTTAATTTTTCTCGTAGGTTTATTAAGTATGTTTTCGTTGAAATCATTTGAATTTTAATGTTTACTAGAACATTACCATTTCTAACATTTTGTTAAAGATTTTACATAAGATCTTATATGATTTGAGAACGTCGCGTATGATTCACAGAAGTTTCTTTAATTGAAACTGATAACGTTAAACCAACAAAAAGACTTTTATTAAAAACTAGGTTCATAGTATATGGCAAGGGGTTTCTGCTCAAGGATTTTTAATTCTACGTCGTAGTATAAGTCACATAACAAATGATGCCATATAATAAACTATTTCATCATTTACCCACAGTTTGAATAAAGATTCGAGCCAAATAATTTTTTTATCTACCCTTATCTTTGCTGAGGCATCAATTATAGCGAGAAAATTTCAGTAAATTCAATATGAATAACACAATTTTTTTTTATTTACTTCAAATTCTTTGAAATTAGCAGATTATTTTTCTAATAAACAAAATATGATTCGCTGCGTGCGTAATAATCTGACACTGTACTTTTAATATTTTGTTAATATTTACAAAACATGGAAAATACATTTTCAGAGCATTTCTGGATGAACTATTCATCAAGAGAGAATTAAATTCGACTACTTGCACTTGATTCGAATTTTCTATAAGATTCCTTCTACCACGTTTTTTTGGACTAGGAAAAATTCCAGATCTCTAATAACTATAGTAAATTTTTTGTTAAATAACAGAGAAAAATTATATTTTTTAAATAAATGAAAAATAAACATTTTCAAATATTTGTATTGCATTATTTAAATTTAAATAATAATGTCTAAAGACCAAACTTATCACAAATGTTTATTTTTGGCTTGTTCTAGTAAAATTTTGAGCTTCTCTTTACATCTTGACCCTGTAATATGAAAAAGTTCACTTCAAACCTCAAAACTTTGGAGGTTTTCCATATTTTTAAAGATAAATACCTCTTAGAAATAAAAACGAAAAAATCTGAAATTTACAGGTTGATATATACATCAGTTCTTGCATGAACCATCTTGCAAATTTAACGTTGGCCCGTGATTTAGCTCCTCATTCAACAATTTAACTAAATTTTAAAGATTTTTTCTATTCGTGAATAGATACTTAAAAATCTTTTTTTGTTCAAAATTCAAATACTTATTGTTGAAAGTGGAAATACATTATTAAACATTCGTTTTTTGTTTCATGACTCATAATTTTAGTTGAAAAAAACCTTTTTCTTTGTTCAAAATTTAAAAATTTGTTTGAAATTTTTGTTGATATCAATACATTTTTCTTCATCGAAAATTTAACTATTCCATGTTTGGTTGAAAATTTATTTCCTTTAGTCTAAAATTCAACTACTTGGATGAAACTTTCTGTATTTTTAAAACTTTGCCTTTGTGGTATAATTTTAATTTTCTTGGTGATCAATTCATCTGTTTGGATGAAAATTCATTGCTTCAGTTCAAAATTTAACTACTAGGTTAAAAATTGCTTTCAAAATTCAAATATTTGGTTGAAAATTCATGTATTTTGTTAAAAATTTACCTTTTTGGGTAGAAAAATAATCTTCTTACTCAAAAATGTATCTTTTTGGATAGAAAATTCATATTTTTAATTGAAAATTAGTTTTTTTCATTGAAAATTAATTTTTACTGCAAATTTACCTATTATATTTTTTGTCTAAAATTTATCTTTTTTATAGAAATGTAAGCTTTTTGGTTGCAAATTCATCAATTTGGCTAAAAATTTAACTATTGCATATTAAATGTATTTCATTTAGTTAAAATCTTATTTTTCTAACTGAAAATTGAACTATTTTATTTTCGTTGAAAATTGATCTGTTTCACAGGAAAATCCATCTATTTTATTTAAAAAATTTCTTTCTGTTTGTAAAATTCATCTTTTATCTTGAAAATTCAACTTTTTGATTAAAAACTCTTTGTCCAACACCCGCGATGGGAATGCGACTTCGGAGGCTCCTGTCGAGACGACGAAGTTGTCGATTCCTCAACTGATGACGTCACAGTGTTCGAAATGAGTACTTTTCCCACTAGTGGGCAAACTTCACACTCGTCTAGAATCGCCAACTTCTCCCACCCGATGCACAATATACTATTTTTTTTATTGAATATTCATCAGTTTAGTTAAAAATTCATTTCTTCGGTTGAAAATTAAACCTAATTAAATTAGTTCTTTTTTTTTGTTAAAAATTAGTTCTTCAAAATAAAAATGTAGCTATATTAGATATTTTAGCTATTTAAGATGGATTTTTTAATTCAAAATTCACTTATGTTGTTAAAAACCACGTTTTCGGGTTAAAAATTTAATTAGTCTGGTAGATAATTCATATTTTTGGGGTCTAAATTCAACTTTTTTGTTGAGAATTTATATTTTCGGATTAAAAACCTAACTGTTCTGCAGGAAATTTGTATTTTTAGTTTGTAAATTCAACATTTTGGATGGGACATTTTTTCTTTATTGACTAAAAAATTTTTCTTGGTTGAAAATCCAACTTTTTTGTTGAAATTCTGTCTGTTGAAAGTCTGTTTTGGTTGTGGATTCAACTAATTTGTTTAAATTTCTATTTTTGGTTTATTTCAAGTGTTTTTGATTGAAAATTGGAATTATTCATTTGAAATTACAATTATTACACATTTTTTCGCGAAACTATTTTTTTATTGAAAATTCATAACTTTGGTTTAAAATCTAACTATTCTGTTAAAAATGCCTTTTTTCTTGGTTAGAAATTAATCATCTCAACTAAAAACGTAATTCTTCAATTTTCGGTTCAAAATTTATATTTTCGAATTGAAATCCCAACTATCCGGTTAGAAATTCATGGTAATAAAGTTACTCTTACGCATGTCAAATACAATTTTTCATTCTGCTATAAAATTTTACATTAATAAATCTTAAGTTTTTGTCAGTTTTAATATGGAGATAAATGTCACTCCTAAATCAAATCTTAGGTTTTCGTAGTTTATTTTTAGCAAATTATTAATTTCTATAAATTTATATGAAGAATCACAATCATTTATGTAAGCAAAAGAAATACTGTAGCCATACAAAACTAGCCTAGTATCATGATTTTGCAGAACAAAATTCTTGAAATCAAGAACAGGTGGTCGATTGTGTACATTATTTCACATTTAGTATTTCTCATTTCACTACTTCTAATTTGTCACACGTCATTGTTTTTGTTTTCAAACTAGAAAAAAATTCGATTAGTCGAAAATTAATCTTTTTTCATAGTAATTTAATATTCTTGGTTGAAAATTCATCAGTTTAGTTGAGAATTCAACTATTTTGTTTGAAATTTATTTTATTTAGGTTAGATCTTATTTTTCTAACTTAAAATTGAACTATTCTATTTTGAGTTGGAAAATTAATATTTTTGGGTTTAATTCAACTGCGTTTGAATGGCAATTAAAATATTTTTAGGTGGAGATATCTATTTAGTTAAACATCAGTTTTCTTTTTTGAAATTTAATTTTTTCAACTGCAAATGTAAATATTCCATCTTTGCTAGAAAATACTAAAATTGGATTTTGAAACATTTGATTAATTTCATTTTCTCACCAAAAAAATGACATTAATCGTAAACTTACTAATTAAGTGGTAAATAGATTATTTTTTAAAAGTTCAGCATTCAGGATTAACAAATTTCAGTTTTTGACAGAACTCACTAATTAAACAATATAACCAGTAAGTTTGCAATTATTGTAATTTTTTCTAAAGAAAATTAAATTAACCAAGTACTTTAAAATTTAAATTTAGCGCTTTTGAATAACGAACACTAACTTCAAATCAGTCGTAGCTAAATGCCAAATCTTCAAACAGTGATTTTTTATCAATTTTTATCTCCTAAAGAGATATTTATTTCCGAAAATATGGAAAAAATCTAAAGTCTCCATTTCAAAGTGAAATTTGTGATATCACATGATCAAAAAGTAAAAAAGAAGGTCCAATTTTGAATTGAATTTAAGAGTTTCAGTCATTGTTTTTGTAGTCGAATTCATCTGGTATTTGTGACGTCAATTGAAGTAAAGTCCGGCGTTGGACGTAATTTTGAAAACAAGAAACAATAACATGTGAAAAATATTGAGTGTTTTGTGAATGAAGCTTAACACGTATTCCCCATAAGAAAAAAAATACGTTTTTGTCAATTTTATTCAGAATCGTCACTATTAGCTGAATCGAATTGAAACTCAACATTTCGCTTCACAATTAGCCACAAAATACGAATAAAATTTTTCCTTTTTTCCATATCACCCCCATAAGTCTGTTTTATAGGGTTAAAAAAACCCATAAGTGAAAAATTGGGTTTTGCGAGTTTTTGGCGCTAATTATGATTTGTTTGCAGTTTCGTAATGCAAATTGTTTCTAATGCATAAAATACTACTTTGAATTGATAATTAGATGTTTAACTCAATTATTTAAACAATTTATCATTGTTTTTAGCAATTTTCTCTTAAACTTATTATTGTTCATAGTTATCTCCTTCCATATTAATACTAGATACTTGCGGTTTTTGCTGAAATTTTTAACTTTTTTTTAACTTTTCAATTTGAGTGAAGTAATAATCAATTCAAGTGACAAAAAATAATTTGTTAAAAATGTATTATTATTGTTAATAACATTCTCTTTGCTTAATGGTAGAAAGTTGCGGGTTTTTCTGAAATTTTTAAATATTTGTCTATTATTCACTTGGAGTGACTTGATAATTAACCCAATTTAGCAAAAATAATTATTTGAACAAACTTTTATTGTTTATAACTTTCTTCATCTATATTAATGTCAAATAATTGCGGGTTTTGCCCGAAATTTTCAACTTTTTGTCCCCTTTTCACTTATTGAGGTAATAATTAATGTAAGTTAAGAAAAATAGTTGTTTCAACGATTCATTATTGTTTATAACTATCTTCTCGCTGGAAAGTAGCGGTTTTTTTCTGAAATTTTTAGCTTTTCTTTGGCTTTTTAGTTATGAACAAATAATGAATAAACATTAGAGAGAATTCTATTTTAAACAATTTCTTTCTTTTTCGTGATTATATTTTTCTAAAATAAAAGGGATATTTGTAAAATTGATATCTGACTTGAATTCTCTTCTTGCTTGAGACGTAAGTCAGAAACAATATTTGCTACAAGTGGTAACAGAGTACCGGAAGCAATTTCCTGACTTCAGTAAGTCCACCTTGTCCCATGAGATGTTATAATCAATTAATTATTTGTTTTAGGTCTTTTTATTCTTTATATATGTATAATATCATCGACGAGCCGTGTTCTCTCCAGAGAAGAGGGGAAGCTAGTATTAAAATATGTGCGATTCCAAATTTTTCTTTTACGCTTTGCAATAAACTTCTTGTTGTAATTAAAAACAAAACTTTTACAAGTCCTTTTACCTAGTACTCCCAACTACTTATAATTATTCCATTCTTTGTTTTTTTCTCTTGTGTAAGATAGTTTCTTTGTTCAAATTATTTTTTTCAAACATTGGGAAGAGAGGAAAAATAATACAATAAATTGTTCAAACAACTGTATTTGTTAACTTGCATTATTTATTACTTTACTAAATAAAAAGTGGAAAGAAAGATAAAAATTTCAGAAGAAACCGCAACTATCTAGCATTAATGAAGAAAAAGATAGTTATAAACAATAATGATTTGTTTAAATAATTATTTTTGCTGAATTAAATTAATTATAAACTCAATCGAAGTGAAAGTAGACTATTAGTTGATAATTTCAGAAATTACCGCAACTTTCTAGCATTATTCAAATTGAATATTATTAACAATAATAATACATTGTTTAAGCAATTAACTTTCTTAACTTTAATTAATTATCTACCGCACTCTCACCAAAAATTAGACCAAAAGTCGAAAATTTGTGAAAAAACTGCAATTTTCTAGCATTATTATAAGAAAATATTATTAACAATAATAATGTATTGTTTCATCAATTTAGTTGAACATCTGATTATTAGTATAAAGTAGCAATATACGTATCAGAAACAATTTTGATTTTAAAAAGCTGCAAAAAGATAATAATTAGCGCTAAAAACTCGCAAAACCCAGTTTTTCACTTATGGCGTTTTTTTGGGACCCTATAAAACAGACTTATGGGGATGATATTCAAGAAGTAATATTTTATTCGTATTCTATGGCTAACCGTAAAGATAAATGTGGAATTTCGACTCGAATCACCTAATATTTACGGTTCTGAATACAATTTACAAAAACGTATTTTTTTTATGGGAAACACGTGTTAAACTTCATGGGGCTTCTGCCGCCTTTAAATATATTTTTTCAAAAAAAAAAAAAAAATGGATTTATTTTTGTGTGAATCACAACAAATTTCTGGGCATGATTCATACAAATTCGAGAGACAAAATATTTGAACCACCCTATTGTGCAATCAGAAATGTGAAATCATACATAATCGACCCCCACAACTATGTTAAGTGACCCTGTAGTCGTAAAACTTGGTTATAATTTGCATATATTGTTAAAAAATATGCAAAAATTACATTAAAAAATGACAAAACCCATTTTTATAGCATTTTGTGGCGTGAAATAGAATTTCATTTAATTCAAATTAGATAAAAAAAACAAGAACGTTGGCTCCACGATTACTGGGACGTTTACCGTATTTCGAAAAGTAGAACATGAAGACCCTGGAAAAGTATGATTAATTTAGACTTGATTGAGAAACGCTTTAGTTCTGCACCTTATCAAAATATGTTTGTTGAAATTCTTATTTTTATGATTTTAATATTTTCAAGGATGCCGAATTTGTAAGGTTTCTGAAGGTCTTTAACCGCCTCACGCATGTTTCTATTTGCTAAGCTTTGAGAGATGATATTCATATCCAACAGACACATCTTGTTAACAATCAACATTAAAAGCTACAGAATAAAAGCAGAATTTTTTATTCATAAAATCTCATTTAAATATTTTTACATTTTAAACTGTTATATCTCAATTCCAGTACAATCTAGAATTTTTCACGGAAACTAAAATCAAATTAATTGCATTAGAGCAATTATATTAGAGGTTTTTTATACTAAACAAAAAGGTTTATATGAAACATACTCTAAAAAATAGGCGTGTCACGAAAATCTTCAAAGCATTTTTGTCGCTTTTTCACAATGCCGATTAGGTAATTTTAAAAACTCGAAGAAAAGAATGATGCCAAATCCACACATATAATTGAGAATTCAGTTGTAGTTGAAGGGATACGATGATAATCACATTTATACACATATAAATACTGACCAAAACTTAAGATTTATTGATGTAAAATTGTATTAGTTAAACAATGCCAGACGTATTTAGCAGAATTAAAATTTGTATTTAACATGAGCAAAAGTAACTTTATTGCCAAATAGCAATCAAAAGTTGTATGTATTTTTACAACAGGTGTAAAATTTCCATTTTTCAGTACTTTCGTTGCATTATTTAAATTGAAGTAAATAATTTTTCAAACAAAATTTGACCCACTAAGGTTAATTTTTGCTTCTTAATCAAAAATTGGACCTTCTTTTCACATTTTGATCCTGTGATATCATAAACTAGACTTCAAAAGCGATACTTTAGATCTTTTTCATATTTTCGGAAATGAATATCTCTTGAAGAGATAAGAATTGATTAAAGATCGCCGTTTTGAGGTTTCGCATTTCGTTACGACTTATTTTGAGGTAAAGTTATTCAAAAGCGCTAAATTTCAATTTTAAAGTAGTTGGTCAATTTTGTTTTATTTGCAAATGATTGCAATAATTGCCAACTTACTGATTAAACTGTTTAATTAATAAGTTCTGTGCAGTGAGTTACTTACCAAAACTAAAATTTGTAAATCCTTGTTATTTTGACATTTTTTAAGATTAAAAATGCGGAACTTTTTAAATAATCTATTTACCATTTAATCAGTAAAATACGGTTAACATCATTTTTTTGGTAAGAAAATCAAATTAATCAAATATTTCAAGAACAAAATTTGATATGAATTAGATTCCAAAATAAACTAATATTCACCCGAAAAAGACGTTTTTTAACACAATGAGTGAATTTTCTACAAAAAAAAAAAAAGAATTTTCTAGCAAAAAAGAAATAGCTACATTTTCAGTTAAAAAATTCTTTTTCAACAAAAATAGAATAACATAAGAAGAAATAATTAAATTTTCAACCGAAGAAATGAATTCTTAATTAAAATCATAATTATTTAACCCAAAAAAAGAGTTTTGTATCAAACAGTCGAATGTGCAACACATAATGTGAACTTTTCATCAAAATAAGACAAATTTTCAACAGAATAATTGAATTATGTAGATATTTGACGCACTGTTCTCGATTTCAAAAATGTTGTGTTGCAAAATCTTGATACTAGGTCAGTTTTGTATGACTTTAGTATGTCTTTTGTTCGCATACATAATTGCAATTCTTTACTCTCTAAATTTGAATCAGTAAAATATAACTGATTCTCAGTTAAATTCTACTAATTGCTGTAGCTAGAAATAAGTCACTGGCAATTAGTAGAATTGTATTGATTGGATTGGTAAAACGAAAATTACTAATTGAATCAGTTATATGTATATACCTGCAGTAATATAACTGATTGATCAGGTATAGTTGTATTGAAGAAATCAGTCAATTTTAAGAGGTTATGTTCCGAATATATTTTCGCACCATTTTTAAATGTGAAATTGTTTAAAGTTTAAAATTTGTTCACACATGTAATAATATCCTATTCATCTATTGAAATGAAAATTTCAAAATACACTTTAATGTTATAAATAATATTGGAGTATAAACAAAAGCTTAATTCAAAAATTGTTCCTATATAAATTTATTCTAAATCTATAATTGATTCACTGCAGTTACGGTATAACCGATTAACTTCAGTTACGGTATTTTTACTCTTAAAATTAGTAAACTTCTGAAAATAACTGATTCATCAATTAAAATAAGTGTGCAGAATGAATGAGTAAAATTTCTACTAATTCAAATATAAATTTATAGAAATTCATAATTTTCTAATAATCAACTACGAAAACCTGAAATTACATAGATTTAGAAGTTGTCCATATTGCTTCTTTTTTATGGAAAATTATAATTATTTATAAGACTTTGTAGTAATAGCTCGTTCAAAATAAACATAGGCTTGAAAAAGTATAATCTTCAGTGTTCTATCAACATCTTATTTAGTAAAAAGTTCACTAATGGAATTAGTAATTGAGTGTTTCACTATTACATATTAATATTTTAACATTTCATCAATATTAAAGTAAAATATAAGAAGTTAATTTTATCAAAATGTATTAAACAGGGTCTCACAATATTGCCATCTCATTGTTTCAGTCATTCAAGGAAAAGTTCTAATTGATTATTAAAATTATATGTGAATTTATTGAGAGCAGTATATATTAAGAAAATTTTATAGAATTTTCGAACGTGACACATAAAAAATTATCTTCACAGAACGTATATGCCACCTCCACCAACATAAGATAATTTACGAGTCATTGCTTCAAGATGAAGAGAAACAAAAAATAATCTACACACTTAATTTATTTAAGGTTACGTGATAACGGTAATACCTGCTGAAGCACCCCGAAAGTATATAAAGCACAACAAGATACTGGGTCGTTCAGTTCACGTCCACCATTTTACATCAAAAGCAATCGACTAAAAAAGTTCACTAATTGATTAGTCACCAAAATCACTCAGAAATTAGTCAATATTTAGGTTTTCAATCGTCATCTCCACCCATAAACAATGAAGATCGTCACTCTACTCTTTTCCTGCTTAGGTTTTCTTGATTTTACAAGTAAGTGTGAAATTATATGATAATAATAATAATCACAAACAAAAAGAAATTGTCAAAACAAAACAGATGTGATAAATTATATGCTTTTTTATCAAAGGGAAACCACGTGCTTTTTTATCCAAAAACCACATAGAAACGCTCCACCTATTTTAAAACAATCAGCAACTATTTTTGTAATCCAACTGATCAAAAAATTAGTTTGATCTTCGATTGAATAAAGTGCTACACCGTTTCTATTTCTCTCGATTTTGGGGTAGAGTGGGTAGGGTGGTTTTTTTGTAGCCACCAAAGAGGGGTTGAAAGTATTTTAATTTTGAAAACTTGAAAATCTAACTTTTTATAATATTGCACAAAACTCGGACCTGGTCAAAAATTATTTTTGTCCAAATATGATTTTTTATTAGTATAAGTTTAGAAAAAGGGCATACATAAAAAATTCGCTATAATTTTTGCAATCATAGACATTTGTGACGCGATCAGAGAAAAGGGAACTACTATACACGGAGAAAAAAACCACACTGTTATAGTAGGCTGAGCTCTTAATATTACAGCATGGAACTTCGTGTGCGAAATTGGTATGAATTTCTACCAATATTGGCATCAGGTTATACATTTTTAGCATTAAATGTCCTATACCATAAAAGAATCAAGCGCATGCCGTTATTGCTGGAGTCACATGCCCTTAGAGCAGTTGTGCCTTGCGAAAATAGCTCGAACTTCGCCTTGCTACGGTTGTAAGAAAACTCATCCTATTAGAGTATGAGTACTCTTACAAAAGAGATATTAGGCCACGCCTACCGGCGCTTGCGCGTGACCTAATATCTCGTTTGTAAGAGTACTCATACTCTAATAGGATGAGTTTTCTTACAACCGTAGCAAGGCGAAGTTCGAGCTATTTTCGCAAGGGATAACGGCTTTAAAAGCATGAAGCTTTGTACTTTTTTAGGATAAAGGGATTCCTGCTTAAAATGAATGAATTTTGTACCAAGATAGCAAGAATGAAACCTACGACAAAAGCATGACTAGTGCTCTTACTATTATAGGCATATTTTTTTCTCCGTGTAGGCAGAAGTGAAATTTTACAGGGGAAGCGATTGAAGAAATCCCGAGCTCGAGACGGCGAAGCGGAGAAGTCTCAGAAGGGAATTTAGACCCCCACTCCTTAAAGCTCGACCGAGTTTCCCCACTCTCTTCTTCTCCCGTTAGCGCGCCGGCAATCGAGTCCAAATTCTCCCGTCTAGTTTCCTGCGCTGCAGAATTTTCGTTAAATTTTTTTTTAAACTTAGAAAAAAATGTTTTTTCACCATCAGTTTATTTGGACATTATTCTTCATTTTCTAAAAACTATTCGTTTAAATTATAAAATCCATAAATAAATGTGTGATGATTTTATTATGGAATTAAAAAGCTTTTTCAAAATGAAAAATAATATCCAAATACACTTGTGATGAAAAAGACGACCATGTGAAAAAAGAACGACTGAATAATGCCGGAAAATAAAATTCCCGACACTGTGAAATTCCCGAATAATAAAATTCTCGAATAATAAAGTTTCCGAATAATAAAATTCCCAAATTGGAAAATTCCCAAATAATAAAATTCCTCAATAATAAAATTCCCGAATTGGAAAATTCCCGACAGTTTCTAATATTACTGAATTTGAAAATTTCCGAAAAATAAAATTCCCGCCACCGGAAAATTTCTGACAATTTCTAATATTAGTGAATTTGAAAATTCTCGAATAATGAAATTTTCGAATTGGAAAATTGCCGAGAGTTTCAAATATTACCGAATTTGAAAATTCCCGAAAAATAAAATTCCCAAGTTGGAAAATTCCCTAATAACAAAATTTCTGAATAATAAAATTTCCAAATAATAAAATTCCCAAATAATAAAATTCCCAAATAATAAAATTCCGGAATTGGAAAATTCCCGAATGATAAAATTCCCAGAAAGTTTTTAATATTACCGAATGGAAAAATTCCCGAATAATAAAATTCACGACAGCTTGTAATATTATCGAATTGAAAAATTCCCCACAGAAAATTTCCGAATTTTAAAATATCCAAGCTAGAAAATTCCCGAATTCAAACAATTGAAAAATTCGTTTTATAAATATTATTTATTTATTCAAAATATAATAATCAAATATTTTTATAAAAATGTATTTTCAATGTTTAAATATTCTAATATTATTGTTTAAATTTAAAATATTATTATTTTATATATTTATGAATATAGTATTTTATAAAATATAGTACTTTCAAATTCGACTTCCGGTTCGGGTATGGAGACGAGTGGACGTGCGTGAGATCGGTGAAGCATTTTGGCAGGATAAAGACGGTAATGAGAGTAGTAGTGTAATGGTGAAGTGAAGAAAAAGGAGAGAAAGTGGTTAGAAAAAGGTGGAAGTGAATGTGTGGATGACGAATCTGTGGAGAAGGTGCAAGGAGGAAAGTAAAAATTGGCACGTGTGAGTTTGGAGGTTAGGGGTCGAACCGGAAGGACAAAGAGAAAAGGCGCTGGGAGCTTGCGTGGAGAGAGCGTCAAC
>CAKNYM010002223.1:0-22251 GCA_932195095.1 Andricus curvator | reverse complement strand
TGTCGCTCTTTTCCTCCAACTTCAATCTGTTCGTCTTTACAGCGGAAGGAAACTTGTCTTTTTCTTGCTCCAACTGCTATTCGATCGTACTTTTCCTGGACAATGATAATTTTTCGACTCTTGCTCTGGGTGCCTCAATTAACTAACCAGATTTTTTTTGCTTTTAAACACCCTTGCGTCTCCAGTCAAGCGATGCTAAACAGAAAAAAAAAATTTCCACGAAAATGAAACAAAAAACGAAAAAATCTACTTTTTTCGCTTTTGTAGCTGGCTATAAAATATCTACAATACTGATTACTCACAAAAACATGACTTATATATTGAAAGCTAATTAAGATATGTTGACTCAAAACCAATATACGGGGTCGGAAATTCATTAAAAACTACGATAAATATGTCACGGAACTTACAGTACAGTACAAAATCTCTAATAATTCTACAATTTCCAATAAATAATGGTACCGCGCATACTTCCCAAAAGGTTTATACAGCAGATCGCGTCACTAAGGGACGCTATTTATTCGAAATTTTAGGCATGTAGCAACATCGGCTTGAGCGTGATCGATAGTACCTTACAGTTAAAATTTTTTGCACTGCGAAGAATTGAATTTTCTATGCAATATGTTGTTTTGAATGTAATTTAGTGATTCAATATTCTTTTGTATTACAAATTAATACTTTTCATTAAAAATTTTGTTTTCAGATGGCGAACAAGATCTGCATAAGATGACTGCAACGGGTCTTTTTGTTATAGGTACAATAATTTTTCTGATGATTGCGAAGTATCGGGCACCTACTTAATTTTAATTACTGGAGTAAAGAATAGTATTTAATAATGTTCTTTCGACTTGTAATACAACTATAAAATATTTTGACGTGTTCAATGACAAGGTTCCTTCTCGGAGGGACCGAATAAAAATGTGCTAACTCGTGGAAACAAAATTAAAAAGCTGCTAACTCGCGTGGCGAACTCTCGAGGCTTTAAGAGCCCGTATAAATTGTATTGATCATCAGTGCCTTCAACTATGTAGCACCTTTTCATTTGGTCTCCACGAGTTAGTACCTTTTTATTTCGTTTCTCCGAGATGGAACCTTGTCATTTGGAAACGTCGATTCGTATGATGTGAAATAAGACTTGAAGTAGAAGTATTTGTTTTTATGTTTTGAAGACAGGATGCTTGTGATGGATTTTAATAATTTCATAGTGCCATAAATTCTGATGTTAGTTTTATCACACATAAATTATTATTATGAAATGTGAAACTGTTTGTGTACTTTCTTGAGAACGTATAATGGTCTATTGTAATATTAATACAGAACACTCCAGTATAGTTCAGATTTCGTATTATCCATTTTAAAACTCATTTTTATTTCTTTTATAACTGATATAACATTTTTTATAATTCTAAATATGACGTCCCATGTTCGATATCAGGTATATCAGTGTCCTGCTTACCAGTTGATATTACTGTACTTTATAGATTAGGAGAACTGCTTGAATTTAGTTTTTCTCCAATTTCCGTTTGCACATTTAAGGTATTTGTCTGAAAATATTATAGTTCAGTCTAAAAGAAAGCTACAAAAAATATTGATTTTTACTCTTACCAAATGCGCAACAGTCACTGATGTTTGAGCATTAGCTGTAGACGTCGTTACCCAGACATCACAACGAATATTATGAATTTGTATTCGAATACGTGCTGCTACTAATATACGTGAAATCAGAGATCGGCAGGATTGTGACACTTTTGGTTCTTTTGGAAATGTCACTTTGTTTTGCACTTGCTAAAACCAATGGTTGATTTTATACAGGAAGTTTCAGGAGTTCTGTCAGTTCTTCTAATGACGGACGAAAAAAATTCAAATAAAAAATTTCCAAAAAAGTTTTGGTTCCGGTGCGTACTTTGGATACTACAGGGCAACTTCACATAACTTCGAGCGTTCAAAAGAAACAAATTCGATTACAGATGTTTGTGTGTGTCTTCATATCATTTGGGCTCGAGTTTGATTAAAATGTAAAATAACTTTGCAAACAAAAATTCTTTCATATACCCTTCTAGAAATAATTAATTGAAAACAATTCAGAACGATACAACGAAATTTGAATTGTTTCTAATCGTGTTTCTTAATCGTGTGTGCACGATTGGGAACGATTGAGTGTTGCAAAGTTTCAATCGTTCCCAATCGGGCCAATAGGTAGTAGGATTTCGAGGTCATGAAGTGGCAATTTGATGGCAGCACTTTCGTCACGCGGGAATTATTTGAAAACGTTTATTTACTTTTTTCGAGACAACACATTTTAAGCAATATTTTCATGAAAAAAATCAAATAAATGTTTTGTAAAGATTTCCGCGAGCTGAGAGTGCTGTTATTAACAAATTTGCCAATGTGGTGAATTTTTTTCATCAAATTATTCATTTCAGTGTCTCTCTCGCTATGTAAAGTAACTAACAGAACAACATTACGGTACAGTTAGTTCAAGACAAATGCGACAAACTATAAATCTTAACACTACCGTCGCTGAAGTATTTCACACGAACTGACAACATATTCGTGGCATCGCACAATTTTCTAAAATGATATCTCGTCAGAGCTTTCGTTCAAATGTCAGCTCGTTGTTCTTTAAGCGGAGCATACTCTACTCGGATTTCTCGATTTTTCGTATTTTTCCTGAATGAACTAAAGACGCACATCTATATGCTTTGAAAGCTTGCGGACATCCGACGTTACATAGTAATCTTCGTAACCATATAGCTCCTCGTGTAGCTGCCGCTGCTGCTGCATATTCTGCTTTGGTGGTACTTAATGATACCATTTTTTGTATCAGCAAAGACCAGGTAACCGCACTATTTGCTAGATAGAAAACATACCCAGTGGTATATCGTCACGTACCTACATCACCCGCGTAGTCTAAATCTGAGAATCCAATTAGATTTGGCTTACTACCGCCCTTTTTGTATTCTATGCCAAGATCAACAGTACTGCTGAGATTTCTTTTCTATTGCGCAGTATCTGCAGACCTACAAATATACTTGCATCCTCAACCGTTACATTAAAGGTGCTTCTTAATCGATTGATAATGAGATCTAGCGTCTTTACGGGGTTCGCTGCGACTAATCCGTCGTCGACGAATAAAGCTAAATACATTGGCTCACTATCAAACTGACCTATAAATACACAGCCATCAGCCTCACACTCTTTGAACCTGAACTCGTTCAAGAACTGTGTGCATTTTTTATTCCAGAACCTTGGAGCTTGTTTCAAGCCATACAAAGCTTTCTCGAGCTTACACACCACTTTTTTCACTGCACTATCACTTGAGTCTTTTTCGATGTTGAGACCCTCTGGTACCTCCGTATAGATCGTTTCGTCCAACTTCCCGTACAGGAATGCTGTTTGGACGTCGAATTGCGTCTTCACTCTGAACTCCCACTTGGAATCAATTAACTTCTGTTCCGATGTCTTCGGCACAAGTGACCACGTTTGATTTTCCTCGTGTGCCTTCAGCTGTTTTTGAATGGCTCTTCCCCACTGCGTGGCGTCTGGTCCATTCGCGGCTTCTTTATAGGTGTTTGACAAGATGTATTCCGCGACTTCAACATCGAAATCGTTTCTCGCGGGACGTTTGATTTCTTTTGGATTTCTCAGAACACGCTGAGCCTCTTGGGGTTGTCTCACCTCTGCTGCTTCGACTGCGTTATTTCTTGCGTCGCCCTCAGCATTTTCCTTCCCGATTCTCTCGTTGGAAGTTACATTTATTGACACACTCACTTTCCTCGATACCGGATAGTACAAGCAATAATTCACGGAATCGCCTTCATAACCGACGAAGATTGCTTTACGCGCACGAGCATAAAACTTTTGCGTAAATTGCTTAGGTATATATACAAAAGCTTCTGACTCGAAGATTCTCAGGTGTTTTAGATCCGGAGCTTTTCCAAACCACATCTCGTAAGAAGTGACTTCATTGATCGGCCACACCGTTCTGTTTAATACATTTACCGCAGTATTCATTGCCTCTGCCCACAAGGTAAGTGACAGATTTTTCGAAACTATCATTGTGCGAACACTCTCGACTATTGTACAGTCCTCACGTTCGGATTTCCCATTTTGTTGCGGGGTGTAAGGTGCATTATTTTCTTTCTTTATACCACGCGACGCGAGATACTAATTGATATTTTAATTACGAAATTCGAGCCCGTTGCCGGATCTCAGGACTTTTATCGACCGCCCGAATTTATTCGATATTAATTTTTCGAACGTTTTGAATCTTTCAAACACATCAGACTTGTGTTTTAAGAAATACACGTGCCGATAACTGCTTGCATCGTCCTTGAATGTTGAAAAATACTTCGCACCACCGGGAGATTCGACTGACATCGTCCCGCACAGATCTGTATACATAACCTCGCCTGGTACAGTTGATACCTTCACTGAGTTTTGCTTGAACGCCAGACAATGAGCTTTTCCAAGCTGGCACGATTCACAAAAAAGTCACTTTTGTCTGACAGCGTTACGCCACATACTCAGATTAGTCGCGACATTTGCTTCTGCGACACTTCCCGGTTCTATTACTTTAAACAGCTTTCGATAAATATCGTTGCTTTGCTTTGTTCCAGATGCAACTGCTTTAATATCACGCACTATTGTCACATAATTTTCGCGGAATGTCACCTTGAACCCTTTATTTGGTGCAAACACCGACAGAAAATAAATTCTTCCGCATTTTCGGAATATACAGCACATTATCTATGTGAGCACTTACCCACACACCATCGATTAACTTTTTTATGTGGACTGTACCCTGCCCAATGACGTGGCACCGATCGTTGTCTCTGAGCGCTATCGATCCGCCATTTTTAATCTCTCGATAATCGGCAAGCCTCCTGTTCTTGCTTGCTGTTGAAATCGAAATTACCAGTTGCGTCATCTCTCGAAGCACGCTTTTCACTCTCCTTCTTCTCAGCCACAAATGCGCAGTCTCCAGATACGTCATCGTCTTCTTTCTTCCGACGCCGGTTATTACATTGTCTCGCGAAGTGCCCCATTTCGTGGCACTTATAACACTCAATATCTATCTTTGGGTTTTGCTGCTTTTTCTTACCTTTACTGTTGTTTGTAGCGGCTAACGCACTTACTGCATCACTTCCCGCACAAAGGGTTATATTTAGATCGATAGAAACGTACACGTGTTTTTACAATGCTTACTGAACGACTGACGCTAAAAAATGGAGAAAAGGGGGGGCCTTGTTCGGCGGGCCTCTCGCTATATACAGTAACTAACAGAATAACATGGCGGTACAGTTAGTTCAAAACAAATGCGACAAAACTCTAAATCTTAACAAATAACTAATCATCTAATCAGGACAGGATCGGGCCTCGTTGGTGCATGCATGTATCAAAAATGTCCAAGATATTCTTTTTTGATAGAATTTTCATTTACGAAAGATATCCTGATCGATTAAGTTTACCAAAGCTCTTAGTGATCTTCGTTAATTAGTGAAAACAAATTAGATTAAATTGAATCCTATTGGTAAAGGCCTCGAAAAATTTCTTTATCGGGGTGTGTTCGCAGTTAAAATTGCACCCTGAAAAAAGAGTATTTGGTAAATGTTTGGTAGATGCGCGTACCAGTAAGATGGGATTTAATGAATAATTTCAATGGCTAATCATTCAGTTGGGGCAGGATCGCACCCTATTGGTGCACGCATGCATAACAAATTTCGAAGATATTTTCTTCGGGCATAATTTTCTTTTGTGAAAAAGATCCTGGTCAACGTATATTTTTTACGTGCAAACCAGTTACCACAAAATCGAAGTGAAGATCTCCTTTACGACACCTATAAAGTAAGAGAGTTTTTAGAATAAAGTATTCTAACACTCACACAGGGAACCAGAATTTCATTGCGGGAACTACGAAAAAGCTAAAAACTAAAATAAATCTATTGATAGAATAAGACGATGGAGTGCAAGTGAGAAGAATTAAACAAATTAATGTTGAGCGAAAAGAATGAACGAACCGCGCGCCACGTGGAAAAATGACGCGCGAACGACCGTTTTTTCTCTCTCTCTTTTCCTTTCACTATTTTCTTACGTCATTGTCTCGGGGTCGAGCGCTCCCTCTATCTCTCTGTCTCTCCCCCAGGCTTACAAGTAGGCGAAAGCGGTGTACCTCGACAATTCAAAGCGACTTTACCAACTTTCACATTTACCTGCCATCTTCCCCGTTTCACTCCTCGCCACCAAACTGCAATATCGCTCTCAAGCTCGCGTAGCCTAAAGGCTACACGGGCTGATCATACCTCAAGACGAAGCCTCAAAATGCAAGTTCTTTAACGTCACAAAGACTGATGACAAGAGTCCTGCATTGTGAAATCAAAACATACAGACCAAGAACTTATGCTACTTTATATTCCATACGTAGTCGATTTTAAACAAGAGCTCCACGGTGATTGCTCAAAGCATTTCATGTAATATAACCTTCCCAGAAATCCCCAGCCTAATCGACCGCTTTCGAAGCGCCAAGGCGCACCAAACCAAAATTTAAATCTCAATTTGCCTACGTGATTTTTCATCGCTCATCAGTTTTGGGTTCACAGGTACTTTAGCGACAACCCTTACGGTTTGCCCGCACACAAGAAAGTCTCATGAAAGAGGAGTTAATTCTTTAAGGGAAGGGATTGTGTCTTTACACAATCAAGGTTAAAGCAAATTCTTGTCTTAACTGGAGCTCGCGAAACACTATCGAAAATACGTAAAACTAGTAAGGCTCGGCCCCAAAAGCGAGTCCTTTCGGAACCACGATGGTGCAGATTTAAAAGCGGAACCTTATCCAAATTTCAGCTCTAGCAGTTGGAATTTGGGTTTGCAGAACACATTCTGAAGATTTCAAGAGAATTAAAAAAAACTTGAAAAGAATTCTGCAAAATGCAAAAGACTTCAAGCAATCAAAAATAATTCACCTAATTTCGGTGAACCTAGCTTTCAATTCCATTTTTTTCCCTGCACCAAATTTCGATGAATCAATATTTCATCACGAATATGTTGAAGCAAAATAATTGATTTTTTTGCAAAGTTATTTTATATTTTGACCAAAAATGTATCGGTATTTCTCGTTTTATTTATTTTTCTATCCACCAGTACAAGGAACGACGGAGCTCCTGGAACACTCTGTATAATAGCACACTGTGCACAAAGGGTTGTAAGTGTGTCTTTATAGTCGAGCGTGATGTTTGCACGACGAGTCGTAGGCGAACACGAAGCGCGAGCCGGAGGCAAGTCCTGTAAACACGCGAGGCATATAAAGACGTAAAACCCGTGATGCACAGGATACTTCATGCAACATATGTCCGTTATGGGCCTTTTGAGCAATTGAGAGTTCAGGGGTGTAGGTCGGATTGGCAGGGGGGCGCGGGGCTGAGGGCGCAGTCCTGGTGGGGGTGCAGGGGTCGAAGCCCCCCCTGGGGGGTTCGATCTGATGAGCCTCCGTAATGAAAAAAATCATTGTAAAAAGAAAGAAGAGAAAAACAAGTTTTTAATTAAGGTTATGAAACGGCACTTGGGACTCGGCGAGTAGGCATACAGACGGCAGCACTTCCTGCACTCTCCATGCTTTATAACACTGATTTCAGGGAAATAATGTTACATTATTTCCCTAGAAAAAGAAAGTATACCCCCACCACCGACTTCATTCACCGGTATGTGAACGGCAACTTTAAACTCGCAAAATAGGTGGCGTAAAGCGCCCATAACGGGCATGTGTTGCATCAAAGAAATTATGTTCAACTAAAACATTGGTATAGTCTCTAAATTTAGTTATGAATTACCTTACTACCTTTAGAAGTTGGGCGTAATTTGTGTCATCAAAGGGCAGTCGGCCAAAGACCATCGCATAGAGCACTACTCCCATTGACCAAATGTCGGATAGTTGTGGCTGATAAGGTATACCTTTAAGTATTTCTGGGGATGCGTATGCGTAACTTCCACAAAACGTTTCACTTAATATGGGTACTCCATTATTTGTTTTTATGTGTCCTCGGGCAAATCCAAAATCAGACAGTTTAATGGCATAATCGTAGTCCAGTAAAAGATTCTCACATTTGATGTCTCTAAACAATTAGTAACGGCATCATAATTAATTGCGCCCAATTGGGATCTGTAACTTTGTCAGCAGTTTATACCGGAGGCATTTTTATATATATATATAATTAAAAGTTTTTTCATAAGGACAACCGCGGGATTTCGCCGTGATCGGGTGCTAACCTGAAAACCTGCACCCGCTCCCAGCGAAATCGCGTTCAAATTTCAGCTTAACCACGTCTCACGAACGTGAGATTCAATGCGATGATCCGGCAAAAGTCTATTAATTATTAATCAGTGAAAGCTGAGCACCTCCAAGAGCGCCGATGATCAGGGCGACTAGCTTAACATAATATTCCGGGTATGACCGTCGCAACTCCCTTACAAGGTCCTTATACCTCTCTTTCTTTTCATTCTCCTTGGCTATGATGCTTTTGTCAGCTGGTGCCGAAATTTCGATAACGAACATGGTTCGCTTCTCGAAGTCAAGGAGAACTATGTCAAGCCTTGAGTGCGCAACAGAAACAATTCTCGAGAATATGAAGTTCCAGTATATGCGGCACATCTCATTTTCGACAATTGACTCTATTTCCCTAGGAGCGCTTAGCGGAGCGGTATTAGGGCTAATGCCGTAAGAGTGCCAGAGATGGTAATAAAGCACTCTTAGTGCCAGATGAGTCAGTAAATCTGGTTTTCCAAAGCGCAGGGTGGCCGCTGGACCGAGAAAAAACGGGAAATGAGAGTAAATTTATTTTTCGACCTGGAATTTTACAAATTTTTAGAAAAAAGTATCTGTCCAAGTTTTGCTTTCAACAATTTTTTAAATAATTAGTTTTATTGTTATCTTTTTCAATTATGATATCGTTAAGCTTACAATGCGTAATTCGGCAATCTTTCACTTAAAAAATTTTTCATTTCAGATTTTAATTTTTAAGCGGACATTTTTTATTCAAAGAATTAAAAAATTCCTTTTAAAGTCTTAAAAAATTAAAAATTTGAATCAGTTCAAAATTTAAGAATTTACAGATTTTAACATAAGAATTGAACCGTTTCAATTGGAAAGTCTTAATAGTTAAACAAATGTGAACGCCCGATTGAAAATGCATAAACTATTTTCAATTTTAAAATAACTTCAAAATATTATATTGATAATAATTGATTAATTTATTTTCATTAATTGATTAATTAATTCATTTGAAAATTTTGTTGTTGTGAAATTAATTTTAAGAGAATATTTAAAAAGATTTCTAAAATTGTAAAAAATGAATCTAGAAGATTTTAAGGAAATATTTTTAATTTTGCAGGATTTAAAAAAAAAATTTGGGAAATTTTGGAAATCAATGTTGCTAGCTTAAAATTGCCTAAACTGATTTGCACCCCAGTTTTTATTACTTCATATTAAAAAATATTTAGCTTTACAGAAACTTTAAGCTTTCCAACAGAAAGATGATAAGTCTACGGGAGGTTGAATTGAAAGCTTTCCGGTAATCAATCCGGGCCATCGCTAGGAAGCTCTGGTGGGATGCTGCGTCTTTGCAGACACATCTATCGTTGAGCAGGTTCTCCCGGCATCCTGCTACGCCTTTCTTTGAGCCGCGTTGTTCGTACATTTCTCGCCACACCGATCCGATTGTCCGAAGAATCATATCATTTAGGATAGCTGTGAAGATCTTATACAGTGTGTTCAGACAAGTAATTGGCCTGTAATTCTGCGGGTCAGCTAAGTTTCCCATCTGTGGATGGAGTACTGTGCGCCCATCCAACAACCACTCCGGGATAGGCTCTTGCGACTTTAGATATGAGGTGAAAATGCGGGCCAGATGCTGTTGGGTCGAAGGAAACTTCTCCCACCAGAAGGTCTTGATATCGTCTGGTCCCGGAGCGGAATAGTTCTTCATGCCTCTTAATACTTTTTTCACCTCCTCGGTAGTGATATGTGGGCATTCTTCCTCAGAAGTTATGCGGGCATTGCACAGCTCCTTGAAGCTATTTATGTTCTTTGAAACATCTTTAAGTAGATGCTGGACTTCGTAGACTTCTCTTCAAAATGCTTCGACCTCCTCTGGTTTGCAGGGATGTTCGACAGTAACTGGAGGATCTTGGAAGAGTCGAGATTAGTCAGAGAAAAACTGTTAGTTTTCTCTGACCCACCTCTCCCTTCGCTCTAGACTTCTCCTAGCGTCAGATAGTGTGTGTGATAACGGATCCGCAGTTCGCGCACGAACTGACGAATCTTGGCGATGAAATTCCTGCCAGATGTTATGTAGTCAATCACATTCACATATTGTAATTTTTAAAAACCAAAAAAAATTTGGTTTGTTCAGTCAAAGATAAAGAAGAGGAGAGAAAAATGAGAAGGCAACCAACCAAATCCCCTTCCTTCTCTTTTTTATTTTTATTATTATCAAATCACAATATGAAAAAACTACGCTCTCTCCTCGATACCTGAGATCAAAGTTACCTTAGATCTAAGTTATCTTAGATCTCAGGTATCGAGTATCAGGTATCTTCATTCTATATTATCTCAATTAGGTCAAAAGTTATAGACGTTTAAACAAAACAGTTCGAGTTTTTTGAAAAATGAAGACTCGACATGACATGTCGCATGTCATGTCGAGTATTCGTTTTTCAAAAAACTCGAACTGTTTCCTTTAAACCTCTATAAATTTTGACCTAATTGAGATATTATTTTTCTAATCTAATAGCGTTCATCCTCTTGTTTCGAAATCTGCCGGAAAATTAAAAAAGGTTTAAAATTAAGAAAATAGTAATGAAAGTGCACAGTTGGGAGTCTCCCGCCTGTACGCGTGGACTTTTATGTTGACAATCTGACCGTATCAGTTGAAGCGTGCACAGTTGGGAGTCTCCTATCCGTACACGTGCATAGTTGGGAGTCTCTCATCTGTGCACGTGAACTGTTGCTAGGGTACCATCTGTGCACGTCTAAATTTCGACGTGCTCAGTTGAGAGTATCCCATCTATGCACGTGCACAGTTGTGCCAGTGGCCAACAACGTGCACAGTTGTACCATCCGCCCTCGACGTGCACAGTTGGGCAAGTGCACAGTTGCTCCATGCACAGTTGTACCCCTCGAAAATTGAGACGTGCACAGTTGGGAGTGTATCGTCTGTGCACGTGCACAGTTGAGAGTCTCCTACCTGTGCACGTGAGCTGTTGGTAGGGTACCATCTGTACACGTACACAGTTGGGAGTCTCCCATCTGTGCACGCCAAATTTGAGACGTGCACTGATCGCCCGATGTACAGTTGTGCCTGTGGCCAACAACATGCACAATTGTACCAGTGGCCACCGACGTGCACAGATGGGCTCGTGCACAGTTGCTCCGTGCGCAATTGTCCGCCACTCTGTTCGGTATTATCATTGTTGTTTCCACGAGTAGCTAGGGAAAGGGTTCATCCATCCTTGTAGAGCCCCGCATGCAAGGATAAGGCTGCATACTCTGAGAGGTCGCCCGGTATCCTTGAGTCACCGTTCCAGACACCTCACCCAGGTGCCATTCATCTTTCGACACGGTTATTACGCTTCCGCTTGGGGGTTAATTCTTTTGGGACCACACTTCTCCGCTGCTTTGGAGAGAAAAGCTCCATTGCCCACTTCTCCGTGTTTCCCAATAATTTTAAGAAGAGGGTCTCGTCCAATAAAAAAAACAGGTTAAACAAGCACCGCAGGATCCCACTGGGAGCAACTGCCATCTATGAAAATGACACTATGGCCACGTCACACGACCGTGAAATGGGTGGTCACAGGGCACGACGAAATCACAACGATAGGCCGGCGAAACCCTCGTGTGTCTTGAGGAAAAGAAGCGACCCAAGGATGACAGCTTTCTGTATCCATCTCGCAAGTGCCTTGGCATATTTTTGGCACGCGGGTATTGCTTTAAGGTTACGAACCAGTGATAGTTTCGCACTTCCGAGAGCACTTATCACAAGAACAATTACTTGTGCCGAATATTTTGGGTACAGTCGTTGCAGCTCCCTTTTAAGGTCTTGATACTTCTCCTCCTTTTCTCTCTCCTAAGTAGTGATGTTCTATTCGGACGGAGCTGAGAATTCGATGACGAATATAGTTCGTTTCTCGAAGTCTTGGAGAACGATGTCAGGCCTCGACTGTGCAATTGAGACTGCTGTCCGAAAATCGTAGTTCCAGAAAATTTGGCACATCTCGTTTTGGACAATTGACTCTATCTCCCTTGGAGCTTTCGGCAGGGCAGGGTCGCGGCCAACACCGTAAGAGCGACAAAGATGGTAATAAAGCACCCTTAGGGCCGCATTATGTCTGTATAAATAGGTCGTTGCTGCGTGGGTGGGACACCCCGATAGTAGGTATTCTAGGTACTCAGCGTGTGCATGACACGCTCTGCACCTATTGCTGCAAACTTCTTGACATAAAATGCGGTCACGGTATGCTAAGGTGGAAAAGACACCGTCCTGGCATGCGGAAATAAAACCCTCTGTACCTGAATTAAGCCCTGATGATCTGAGGAAAGCAAAAGTTTGCTCCTTCAAAAAGGACTGTTTTTCTACATTTATGTGAAAGTTTCCGTGCATTTTCTTGTCGAATAGCTGTTGGTGAAAATTTTCAACATCTGCTTCATTCACTTCGGCATTTAGAAGTGAAGCATCTAGATAGAGTAATGCACTTTCCTCAATTCTGATGTTTAAATTCAGGCCAAGGGTCTCGGCTGCTTGCTCCGCGGCTTTGTAAAGGAACGTTCCTTCGCTAATCATCTCGTGGTTCCTGACGGGTTTTAGGAGAGGATCTCTGCGTTCGCAATGATGTAAGCTGTACTTAGAAAAATTCGGTTAGGAAGACACTGGACATTCAGAAGTCCAAGTCTACGTTGACGGCGTGAAATGTATAATCGCGGAACTGACGAATTAATATGCAAGCTTTTATGCATATGCATGATCTTACGTGTGGTGATATCAAGGGCCGTAAGCTCGTTCTTCGTCCATTGAACCACCTCAAACGATTAGAGTAGAACCGGGACGGCAAGCATGTTAGTCGCAGATACCTTGTTTAACGCCGACAGATTGGAAGATTAAATATGTCGAAGAAGATGCTTGTATCTGCTTCGGAGAGACTCCTTGACTGATGTTACGTCCTGAATGCGGCTTTGAGGCACGCCCAGTAATCTTTCCTTTCTTAAGATTAATTTTGGCACACTTATCCAATCCACAGTCCATCCCAATCTCTCCTGTGTACTTCTTGGCGATATTTATAGCAGTTTGAAGTTTGATTTTACCAGAGGCGTAGATCTTCAGGTCACCCATATAAAATACATGAGTGACCTTCTGCTCTGCTGATTAGTTTCGCCACACAGGTATTCAGAAGAATTTCGTAGTGCGAGCGATAGAGGCAGAAGTGTGATGCAAAAAAGCAAAGGGCTCATGGTATCACCCTGAAAGACGCCCATCTGGAAGGTGACGTTGTTCGCTGTCACACGATAATTTCTAGATGAGATAGTAAATCTAGTTTTCCAAAGAGGCATCAATCTCTCTATGCATCTCACTACGTGTGGATGCACCTTCAAGTTTTCCGACAGACAGATGATAAGTCTATGAGAGGTTCTCTCGACAGCCTGCTACACCTTTTTTCGAGCCACGTTGTTCTTACATCTGTCGCCACACAGGCTCAATTCGTCGAACAATCCTGTTGTTTAGGAGAGCTGTAAAGATCTTATACAGTGTGTTCAAACAAGTTATTGGCCTGTAATTCTCTGGGTTGGACAAGTTGCCTTTTTTCGGTAGGAAAATAGTGCTTCCTAACACCAGCCACTGCGGAATGGGCGTCTCCGACTTTAAATGTGAGGTGTATATGCGGGCCAAATGTTGGTGTATAGAAGTAAACTTTTTCCTCCAGAAGTTCTTGATACAATCTGGTCCAGCCGAGGAAAAGTTCTTCGTGCCTCTAAGTGCTTTTTTCACCTTTTCGGCAGTGATTGATGGACATTCCTCTTCAGATTTTATGAGGTTTTCGCAAAACTCCTTGAAGCGGATGATATTGTCAGTATCTTCTTTCAACTTTAGTGTTTTTGGGATCTTGTATACTTTTCTCCAAAAATTCTCTACCTCCTTAGGCTTGGGTGGATTTTTGACAGAAACAGGGAGATCGCTGAAGAGGCGCGATGGGTCAGCGAGAAACTGTTGATTCTTCCTGATCCATCTCTCCCTCTTCTGTATTATCCTCCTTGCGTCAGATAACAGCCGTATTTCTTCAACAATATGCTGCTTGATTATCAGCAGCTTTGACTTGTTCAGTGTGTGATTCAAGATCCTCAGTTCTTAGGCGAACTTTCGAACCCTTTCCGTGAACGGTCTACCAGATGTTATGTAGTCAATCACACACTGAACACGGGACGCATTCTGTCTTGCCCATCCAATCTTCTTGTTCAGTTGATGCAAGCGTCTTTGGGTCTTTTGATCCATCGTCGGTTTTAGCCTTCGATTTGAATTAGCCAAAGCTCTCGCAGCACCATAAACTGAGCAATTGATGGTCCAGAGGTCGGACTCTTGCGAGATATCTCCTCGAAGGCAGGCACCCATTTCAGCCATATCTTGGGGCTTATGAGGAATTTGCATATTAATGTTTCTCCTTGACCTGAAATTGCGATCATCTATCAGAAGGTGCTTGCTTTCCGCAGTTGGTCTTAATGTCGCTTCCTCATCTTCGTCTGCAGCTTGATCAAGCATCGGTTGACAAAGCACTCCACGTACATATCCATTTTTCCAGAGGTGGGCACGTTGATTTCGTTGATCTGTCCACTCAATGTGGGCGTTTCGCCGGTTCGTCGTCGTGTTTCCATCTAAATTATTTTTAGCACCACGAACTCTACGATGATCGGCATTGTTTGGCGACCCATTGTCGGGTTCTCTGCGCTTTCGATCATTTTGAACCGCATCTACAACTTTTTGGTGTTTTGGTGGTGTCATTGTTGTTCCCACGAGCAGCTAGGGAAAGGGTTCGTCCATCCTTGTAGAGCCCCGCGTGCATGGATAAGGCTGCATACTGTGAGAGGTCGCCCGCTTATTAATCATTGTAACCATATTCAGCAGAAACCCTTGGTACAGGGACCCTCTATCCGCAACCCGAGGACGCGTTCGGTGGCTTTGTCATAGGCCCTTCAGTTCTATTCCAAAGGAATCGAAACCGAAATATAAATATATATAAATTATATACATAGTTAGTTAGTTAGTAGTAATGTAGGCGAGAGGGAGTGTGAGGTCCCAACCCTGGCGCTTAAGCTATAAAGCCTATTGTGCCAAACGCGTGTTTATTCTCAAGGCAGTACTCCGAATTCGACCACCCTTCGCCGATTGTTTTTGGATTTCGGTGGGTTTCGTTGTTATCAACGTTCTGAGATTATACCTCTCAGGTGCCAGGCATACTTATCGCACAGTAAATGATGTCCTACTTTGTTGATCAGGCAAAGTGATCCTCACCCACTCTGCCATTCGGCAGCCTCCCTTAGCAGGCCTCAAAGAGGGGATACGGCCAGACTAGGATGGATGGAGCAATCCCTCTGAGGTCATCAGTTAGATGCACAGATTCGAAGCACTGGCCTGGTGTATTATGTAAGTGTATGTGTGTGTGTTCATTTATCGACGTCGGCCAGCGACCACCGAGCGTGGTGCCCCCTGTAGAGGCCCCCAAGCGCAAGAGGAACGCTGTCTCATTTTCGAGTCTTCTCAAAATCGGCTTCGACCCCCAAGGTTAGGCCCTCGAAAGAGCCCATTTATCCTTGGTAAGGCACCAGCTTTTTCTGAGGGGACCTACAGTTTAAGGTGGGTTTCGAACAATGTTGAGCAAAGCCCACTGAATATGAATATCCAAGGCAATTTCTCGAAAAGTTTGTCGTTAATTATTTTTAAAAGTTTTTTTAAACAAATACATTGTTTATGAAAAAAATATTCTGTAACATATTTTTCGACTGTTTGAACTAAGGCAACACTTTTTTTATTCTATTCTATTTTGTAGAATTGACCGTTCCTACGTAGTAGCGTTATAAACAATGAAATTTGCACTAAAACTGACATATTCTTAGGTAAATATCTCAGCACCTACTGAATAATTTATTCAATAAAACGCAAATGCCTTTTCAAGACACGTACTCCACAGGAAAAATAAATTTTCGGATCAAACTAAATATTTTGTTTATACAGAGGTATAAACAAAGAAAATATGAAAGTACGTGCCTTGACAAGCTATTTGCATTGTTTTTTTTTAAATTATTTGCTCTAATAAGTGATGAGATAGATATCTAGACCTGGAAGCGAATATGTCAATTTTAGGAGAAATTTAACTCTTAATAACCCTACAACTTGAAAACGGTTACTCGTACAAATAAATTTCAAGTCGAAGTTAACCTCTAAGTCTAGACCTTTCAGTGCACACAGATGTATTAGTGGCGACTCGATTATAATTCGTATATATGAAATATTGTTCAGTCTGTAAGGACAGAATGCTTTGTTTCCTATATAACAAAACTATTCTGTATTTGTTACATAACAGTTATAGAACTGATATAGAATCATTCCAGAATTATTAATGAACATACGTAACAAGATTCTAGATTTGTTCCAGAATTGTTACAGAACGTGCGTAACACAGATCTATAATTGTTCTACAATTTTTACAGAATGTACGAAACAGAGTTCTTGCTTTGTTCTAGATTAGTTCCAGAATGTGTCTAATAGCGAGTTCTAGAATTGTTTCAGAATTGTTACTGTTCTTGTGTCTCACAGCGTTCTAGATCTGTTACAGATTTTTTACAGAGTTTGGTGAATGACATCCCTAAGACGTCTTTTGGAACATGTCTTTTGGACATCCTATAGATGCTCTTAAGACGTCTAATGACAGTACGAAAGATGTGCTGAGAACGTCCTATGTCTTTAAGAAGTCTTTAGGACATCCTTAGGACATTGGACGTCTTAGAGACGTTTGCTGGACTGACATTGGACGTCCTAGGAACGTACTAAGAACGTTCTTGGGATGTTCATGGTTTTGTGCCCACGGGGATGTATAGTTACTCGCTGGTTACTCACCTGTTATTGACTTGTTCTGGAACATGTTCTTTTGTGTTTTAGAACATTTATAGATCTCTTCTGTAACCATGTTTGCTGGGTTATAAATGGTCTTATTTTCGTAGCTCTTAAAACGTAAAATTTTAATTTATTCATGTTTAAAGTGTAAAAGACAATTTATTTGCAGGAAAAAATAATCTTTTGACAATAGTTATGAGAAGGTTGTTTGAAAAAAATTTTACATTTCCAAATAAATGCATTTTTCACGAAATTTCTATGCTTGCTTCCTGAAAATACTCACGTCATATTAAGCAAAATTAATATTTTAAAAACAAAATCTGCCGGCAGTTCATAAGGTGTATAAAGATTTCATGAAATATCTAATCACACTAAGTGGCTACGATATATACACTTCTAATCAAATTTATGTAAATTTTATTTTGTGATTCTTCATAAAAAGGCCGATTTGATCAGAACCTTAAAAAATCTGGAAAATATCAAAGTAGTAGTAAAATCCAATAAAAGCCAGTTTTCCATAAAACGAAATCTTTATTTAATTCGAGCAAATTTTGTTTGAATAAAATAAACTTTCTTCTATGTGTTTATTAGTGACTAAAGCTTAAATAATTTTTCTTAATTTTTACTACACGTAGAAACTTTTGGTTGTCAAATTTGATACTATCATATTTATTTTTACAATATACAATAGTCCCTAGAAAAGATTGTGAAGTTTACAACACAAAATAGGAAAAACATTCTTTCTATGTGCATTCTAAGTATTTCTAATTTTTGCTATAGAAAATAGGAAAATATGCCATTGTCGGAAGAGCAAAATAAAAATAAATTCGCAGACACTTCGAGAAATGAACTATGTTCGTGATCGAATTGTTGGCCCCGGACGACTATGACATCACCGCCAAGGAGAAGGAAAAATAGGACCCTTAAAAGAACCTTAAAAGGGAATTCCAGCGAATTCACCCAAAATATTTGGTCAAAGTAATTGTCCTTGTGATCGGTGATATCGGGAGTTCGAAATTATGACTGGTTCGTAGCGTCAAAGCCATACCCGCGTGCCAAAAACATGCCCAGGCACTTGCGAGATGGATGCAGAAAGCTGTCATCCTTGGGTCTGTCCGTCTCCTCAAGACACATGAGGGTTTTCCCACCCTCTCGTTGTGATTTTGTCGTGCCCTGTGGCCACCCATCTCACGTTCGCGAGAAGTGGCCATAGATGTGATATACCGCGGTTCTACTGGGAGACGGTGTGATTTTCTTCATAGATGGCAGTTGCTCCCAGTGGGACCCCTACAGTTGCACACATTATAAATTATATACATTTAATATACATACAATTAGACATTAACATTATAATATAAGCTGCAACAAAAAAACTCCTGTCAGAAGGAAAAAACGCTGGCGAGAATCGAACTCGTATCTCCGGGGAAGCAAAACGGTGACTTTTTCCTATGGTAAAACGAATGATGAGATTTAGGAATTTGATTAACCTCATGAACCTCCGCGCGTATGAATTTTCGCAAAGCACTATTCAATCATTTTTCTTCTCATTGCACATTCCTATTGACAATGCTAATTTTTCTAACCTATTTTGCAGGTTATGTTATTTAAACTGCTAGTTATTGCAGTTATGGTTTTATTATTTATTTCGTGAATATCTCTTTTTCTAACTTCAATTTTTTTATCCAAAATATTAGATAATGTATTTATTTGTATCGCTATTGCAATTAAAACTCTTTTTTCGGCCATATCTTAGCTTGCCATCGAACTCTTGTAAAAGTAAATATTATAATATTAAACTTTACAACCAATAGTTTCTCCGTACAGGGGAAAGTACATGAAAAAAAAGTTAGAGGATTAAGTTATAAGTTATTAGAAAATGAATTCCTCTTTTTTATAAGCTTCTGGTAATGATGCATTTACATTACATTTTGCTTCAACAATATAAAAACACAAGCAGGGTAAGTAAAAAATCGTCACAATACATTACATGTCGGGCAATAAAGTTCGAAAAAACAGGTGGTTTCGGACCTTGTCGATAACACATATTTATACAAATAATCATAAACAGTCGAATTAATGTATGCAATAGCGCGTAATAGTAACAGGCGAATTTTTCAAATATTTTTTGTTATCGACGGAAGAAGGCATACACAATATATGATTTCGTCTACACTACATTAACATTCTCACATATTATGTCTCACAAAATGCGAAAGAGGAAACAATATTATTTTTTAATAAAAATTTTAAAAAGGTAATAATGAACTACAAAAAGTATACAAAAGTTTTTACGGCCTGATTTTGCATGTATTTGTTTGCTCCAAGTTTTCCTCTCATTCAATTTCATTCAGTAGCATTCCAATGAAAGGGAACTCTCGCATTCATAAGGATTGACTTCTCTTCGGTTTGCTTCGGATTAAATAATATTTTGATGAACGCGAAATCTCTTACTGGACAGGAGTCATTTAATTAAAAAAATGTTGTCGCATTCAGTTACATTCAAAATTTAGACGTTATATGCGAAGTATCGCATTCGGAAGTTTCGGGCTGTCTTCCAATCCGAGGTTGTTGAAAGGCAGATTTCACGAAAACGTAGCCTGAACGCGGAACAATACTTTTCAATCCGACGTTTCTTGTAGGAGTTGTGTCGCCTGCGAAGCGCAGCAATTAGGCGCTGATTTTAAATTAGAGTGCAATTTAAATTTAAAATATCTCGTGTTTCGTGTGTCCTTAATTAATTTCAGAAGTTTTTTTCCAGATAAACCATTCAGCATATAATTCAAGAATTCAAATAATTACGCGCAAATTGTTAATTATTTTCTTTATTGAAATTTGAGTATCCAAAATGTCACCAGATAAATTATGAGAAATACATTTAGAAGCAGATATCGTCTGAAGAAAAAAGTTACTTTAGTCTTATTTTTATGGGATTTTGCAAACAATTCCTTTTTTGCACATAAAACTACGTAACAGCATTTTTATTTGACTTTAATATTGGAATTTAACATTTATTAATGAACTAAAATACTTCTGTTATTCAACAACAAATTTTAAAAGACACATCATTTGAAACCTCGTTTTATTTATTATAATATGATATTTATTTCAACCAACGGAAACCACCATCGTGAAAAGAAATACTGATTTAATACCCTTTCCAAACGAGTTTCAAACAAGGTTTAGTCTTTTTCTAGTACGTACCCTTCAGCCTATACTTACATTAATTTTAGGTCATGGACATAGACACTACACTCTCTCTCTATCTGAAATAAGGATAGCCGCCTGTATCAACAGACTAGCTACCTGAAAGTCCTAAAAATAACCTGGGACCGCAGTTTTCTGGGAACCAGAAAAGACAGTTTTAAGCAGGGGGGTGACTCGCCATACAAATGCGCTGTGTCAGTTTTGTGAAGGACGGCAGAAAATGAAACACTGGCGCCACTAGCGCCACGCCCTATATTTGAATGAAAGCTGATTAGAATCATGGGAGATTTAGTATTTTTCGCAGTTTTTATAATATTTTGGACGTTTGTGGATAATTTAAATACTTTTAGCTTGAATTAGGCAAGGATTAACTGTTTCTAGAATTTAAAAAATACCTAGGATTAAAAAATAGACCTTACATACACTGGAAATGTCGGTTTTAAATTTTCAAGTAGAGTGGAATGGTAAAATATAAAGATTACGTATTTACCGTTTAAAACAAATAAACCAGATGTTCTGAAATGATAATATATAAAAATTTTTGTCTATTTTTTAATTACTCGAATGATCCTAATCTATTATTACATTATAATAAAAATATACAAGCAAATTTAAAAATCATAATTTTTAATATTCAGTATATTGTATTGATCTTGGAATGGATAAAAGATTATCAGTAATAAAGTTATTAACTTTAACGTACATTTAGTCATTTATTTATTCAAAAATTGAATTCAAAGATGGAGATATAAATTAAATATGGGGTAAAGACAGTAGGATGGTATATAGGAGTAATAAATGCCAGGTTAATTTATTTAAATAAATATAATTATTTAAATTATTTACGAATATACTGCGATTAAAGTATAGCAATTATTATGCAGACAGAACATAATAATTTATTATATACAATTGAACAAAGCTAGTTTTACAAAATGTCGCGACTTTCTTTTTCATAAAATTATCGTTTTTTTAAATTTAGGTTTCTTGTACTATTCTGACTGCAAGAAAATCATTATTTTACAATTGTAATTTACTTTAGTACTTGAATTTATTAATAAATTAATGTAATCGTACATAAATTTCGAAATGATAAAAATAAACAACTTCTTAAAACAATTTTTAAGAAGTGAAATCTTCCTTTGATCAATTCAATTGTTACCTTAATAGGAACGTAAGTTCTATTATTTCGGTCTTACGATCAATTTGAATAAAAAAGACTAGGAGTATTCCGAGTCAATACTTTAATTATAAAAAGTTACATTCTCGCAACGTTTCGACCTCAATCTGTTGGTCATCCTCAGGCAAATTATACCCGATAAAGGCTTATATTATACCTAATAAAGTCTTTTTTATTCAAATTGATCGCAAGACCGAAATAATAGAACTTACGTTCCTATTAAAGTAATAAATGTCGAAACTCGGCGATAATTCAAAACTGTCATTAATGTTACTTTTACAATTTTCTTAAAGATAGTAAGGGTTTTAAAATATTTTTAAAATTTTTAAAACTAATAAAAATATAATGTTACATACTATTACAATAATCTACAAGTTTTACAAGAAGAAAAATATATCAAAATTTAAAAATCAATGTAGTCATGAAACCGTCAGAGCCATTCAATTATTTCAGGTTAAAGAACATCGGTGTAAACAAATCCTCATACCTATCGCCATAACCGTTCCATCCGGAGCTAAAACTTTCTTTTTCCAAATTATTTGATCCTTTAAAAAGTGATCTTCACAAACTACATTTCCAGGTTTAACAATAAAATCCTTTTTGTCATGCTTAATTGCTTGGTGCCAACGGTCAACCTCATTTTTTAGAACGGAAAAATTCACTTTTTTACTCCGTTTGAGCGGGTTGAGTCGTACCCTGATAGACAGTTCGGTGCTATACATC
>CAKNYM010002220.1:0-10961 GCA_932195095.1 Andricus curvator | reverse complement strand
ATATATATATATATATAAAAGTATAAGAAAAGTTATGCACGCGAACAAAAGCATGCATGGTGCTCTTGAAAGTACCAAGCTTTCACTGGCAGAAGGCGGTCGTCCTTGGGTCGTTCCGAGTCCTCAAGAGTGCACGAGACTTGCCGGATCGTCGATCTGAGTACATCACAGACTGTAATCACGTATCTCACGGTCGCGAGACGTGGTTACGGCGGAAATATTACCGCGATGTCGCTGGGAGCGGGTGCAGTTTTTCAGATTAGCACCCGCTCCCAGCGAAATCCAGCGGTTGTCCTTATAACAAACTTTTAATTATATATATGTATATTATACATTAGGGTGGTTCACAAAAAAATTATTTTTATTTTTCGGCGGCCGTGTCGCGACAGTTTGTTTCTCTGGGTGAGATAATACACTCCTCATTTTTTCCGATTTAAAAAAAAATGTAGAGGTTGCGAGCATCAAATTTACGTCAAAATTGAGATTTTCGTAGTTTTTTATTTTTTTTTAATATACATATTTGTTTTAGAAGTTATCTTATGAATAAAAATTGTAGGTAATATAAAGGACAAAACTTTTATTTTGTGTCTGATTGAAAAAAAATTACTTGGCGCCGGTAAAAGGTATAGAAAGTAATAAAATAAAATAGTGAATAAATAGTAAATAAAATAGTAAAATACATCAATAGGAGGAAGAGAGAATAACAGATTACTGATTTTATATGAAATCATATTATTTATATATTCTTATATTCACAACAAATACACAGTATATCATTTATCTATATATTTTTTATATTCGCAATAAACATACAGATAAACTGTGCAATGTTAGTCGCTCCTGATTTAAACGAAGCATGCACTTGTCAAATTTTGTATTTATTATGTCAAAGTAAAAGTCATTTATTGATGTTACAATTTTCAACATTATATAATACAGTCTACGATAATGAAAGTGATTTACGCATTTGTGTTGTTGCGAAGCACAAATAAATTAGCGAGTTTTTATGCATTGTATAGGAAAATAAAACTTTTATCCTTACACAATTTTTTTACATTGTTCAACTGTATATTTGTTGCGAATATAAGAAAAGATAGATAAATGATGAGCTGTATATTTGTTGTGAATATAAGAAAATATTAAAAATATGATTTCATGTAAAATGAGTAATCTGTTATTCTCTCTTCCTCCTATTGATATGTTACTATTTTATAAAATGTCATTGATGGAAAACCCATTAAAAGCCTTGTTTAATAATTTTTTTTTTTCTATTTTTCTGATACCCCGGTTTTAAGTTTTTCATCTCATATCTATTATATATTTTTTCCCTTTTGTGTGAAGAACATCTCAGAATGTTGGCAATCCTTACATAAAACGTTTGGGGGTACAATTATGCCCTTATATTTATCTTTTTATAAGAAGTCGTACTTTTTATGCCAAGTAATTTTTTTTCAATCGGGCACAAGGTGAAAGTTTTGTTCTTTGTATTAGCTACAATTTTTATTGGTAATATATTCCTCTAAAACAAATATGTATATTTTCAAAAAATCTAAAACTACGAAAATCTCCATTTTTACGTAAATTTGAGGCTCGAAACCTCTAAATTTTTTTTTTTAATCTAAAAAAATTAGGAGTGTATTATCTCACCCAAGGAAACAAACTGTCGCGATACGGCCACCGAAAAATAAAAACAAGTTTTTTGGGAATCACCCTATCGGCGGATTCTGCTGCAAATCCCTTAATCGTTACTATTTGGAGATAGGAAGAGGCCATGCAAAATTAAAAATTTTGCTGGGTTAAAGTTATTTCCTTGCAAAAATTAAAATTGAGTTACTGTGCATTTCTACAATAAGAACGTCCGCAATATTGCCTTTCAAATTGAAAGTCGAAATTGTGTGAAAACGGAAACCTAATTTTTATGATTTTAAATTGTAAAAAAAAAAGTGTTGCTTTCTTTTATCAGTTGAACAATAACATCGCTTAAAATGCCTCCAAAAAGAAAGACCACTAGGGGCAGCAGATCCGCAGGTTCGTCTAAACAAACGAGTAGGTCAAAGCGCAGCGAAATAGTTTCTCGTACAGCTCAGCCTCGCGCATCTGCAAATTTTGTATTTGTATTTATTCAAGAAAGTTCCTAGGGCTAAATAGCCCTCTGAGAAACAGGATATACAAGGTCATTACAAATTTATGCAAGCACTGATCGGCAGTATACTTGATTAATCTTATAATTTAATCTACAAACTGAACAAAATAAATCAATAAGCAGAGTTGGCCTCAGAGTAAGTATCAGATTAATTAACTAGTAGCTCTCTGTGCATGTTAAGGTATAAATGAAGAATGAAAAACTGTATGCATAAGAAATAAATATTTGCAAAAGTTAATTAATATAGAAAGAGATTCGAAGATGAAATATTCAAGAACTAAAAATGATAGTTTACCAGTGAGTAATTTCAAGAGTTGGATTAGGAGTATTGTACAAATATTTTAAAAAGAGATTGTTAAAATGATACAGGGAAGGTGCATTTCTCATATCGTATGGAACTTTATTCCATAACCGGGCACCTCTTACTATAAATGCTCTTTGAAGCTGACATGTTCTGTGAAAAGGAATCTTAAGGATTTTATGTCTTTCACGAAGCTTAGACTGCGCTGGAAGGTCTCTGTCTACAAATTGGAACAGGTTAAATAGATACTCTGGACCTTTGTTCTGAAAAAGAGTATAGAGCAAATTACCCATAAAGAATTGTCTTCTATTGGCAACATTAAGCAGACCAGCCCTATGTCTGTATGGAGTTATGTGTTCGTATTTAGGCAAATTGTAAATAAGGCGGACGCAGGCGTTTAACGCACGCTCGAGCTTTAAATTTAAATCGTCGGACAAACCATCGTATACCAAACAACCGTAGTCAAAGTGGGGCAGGATTAGACTCTTAACCAAAAGTATCCGAGTAGAGGCAGGTAAAGAGTCCTTATTCCTATATAGTTGCTGTAGAATACTGTATGTTTTCCTCGAGATGCTCTGTACCTGTTCCTTCCAAGACAAGGTACGGTTATGAAAACATCCCAGATCTTTAACTACTTCCGAGAAAGGGATAGCGAGATTCTCGATACGAAGTGGTGGAAAAGATGCCAAAGTGTCAAGTAACGGAAATGAAGTAGGTCCAACAACAATTGCCTGAGTTTTGCCCGGGATAAAAGTAAGTCCATTCTTCCAGGACCAGAAGATCACACAATCAATATCCTCCTGGAATTTTGTTGACATACAAGACAGAAATATTGGAAATGAGTCACAAGCAGTTCGCGAACCTAGTGAAACTGACACATTGCGTTCTGCCTTGTCCAGCGGATTTTCAAATTATGAAATAGATAAATTTACCGCGGAAATTCGAAAACAGGTAATCTCTAGCTTAATCGACGAACGAGACAAGGAATGTGTCGACGCGATCTTTGAATAGCGGAGCCGGTCCGTCCCGCGAATCAGATTCGGAAAATTTTTCGCGAAAGCGAGGAAGTGATTGCTCCGAACTAACAATTCTATCCGAAACCATTCCAATATTTCTTGGTAGAAACATATCCATGCAGCCATTTGCACGCGAATGTTTGTCAGCGCAAGAGAATGTTGACCGCAGAAATCGCTCTTTTTTTGTTAAACTGGTGCGCAACAGAATCCAGGGAGAGGCTGAGCTCTACATGAAAAATAGACGTTACAACTCCTTAGGAGAATTACCAGATTCATTAGAAAAAGCTTTTAGGGCGCCAAAAACAATATTTCAAATAGAAGCCGAGATTGCCCAGACAAGACAGAACACGGGAGAAACGATTCTTTCTTATTGGGCACGTTTTATTAGCTACACTTTTAGCTACATGTTTCCGTATAGGGTACGAAAACGAAGTTATAGAAGGTAGGGTCAGGCAAAAGAATCCCGTATCCCTCCAAGAAGCTATCAATGCGGCAATAGAAGCGGAAAGGACAGTCATTTCTGGGGTGGCACTAAACACTTTGAGGATAGACAGAGTAGACCAAAATGCGATTATTGCAAGGGCATGGGTCACACTGGCGATAGATGCTTTCAGCCTAGAGCTGAAGAGGCTGAAAGGGAATTGGAATCTGTGAAGAAATCAAAGTCCTTTCCTTCTTCTACAAACTCTGGTGATTTAAACTCGCAAGCTGCTCGTCGTCAGAGTGCGACGGCGAGCTAAAGCATTTTGACCGTACGCCAATCCGGCGGGCCCTGCTCACAGTCTGTGAAAAAGGGTCTGTCCGAGCCCCTTCAGTAAATATTAAATGCAAAAAATTTCATGATAGGAAGGCAGAATTTTTAATAGATACCGGATGCGAATAAATCTTTTAAAAGAATCGTGCCTACTGGAAAAACTACGACGCGATAAAACACAGATTTTTAACTTAACTGGAATAGGAAGTGTCATGATAAAGTCTTGCGGATCAATAAAAGTACTTATTAACGGCAGGGAAACTGAATTTTATTTGGTACGTAAGGCTTTTCCTATCCCATCTTGCGGAATATTAGGAATGAATTTTTTGAGAGCGAACTCAGCGACCATGACGTTTTCCTATGAAAAGGTCACATTAAAAGTACAATCAATCAATTTTGTGCAACACGACACAATTCAGCTTCCCGCGCGAACACGCAAATTAATCACCTTAAAGGTAATAAATTCTGGTTTAAAGGAAGGATACCTCAGAAAAATTAACGCGGGGAATGAGGTTTTTCTTAGTGAAAATCTGGTTAGACCAGAGAACGGTTTAATCAAAGTATTTGCAATAAATTCATCATTACACGATATTGAGTTTACTATTCCACCTGTAGAACTTCAAGAGTTTGAACTCAGATCTCAAGTTGAAGACCTACATAAACTGGAAACGTTGTGTACCAAAAGAAGTAAAAAATTAGCAGAAAGATTTGCCAAAGTCATGAAGTTCTTTGATTTTTCCGAGTTAAACGACGAGGAGGTTGCTAATCTGCTGAAGCCTTTCGCTGTATTTCCGTACAGATTCAAGGTCGATGAGGGTGTATTGGGGGCCACTAACGCTATAGAGAACAAAATTCACACTAAGGACGAAATTCCAACTTTTCAGAAGCAACTTCGTCCTGCGGAAGCTCTCAACAAGGAGACTTTGAACCAATCAGGGGATTTACTCTGTAGCGAGTTCATAGAGGATTCAGATTCTACCTATAACTTACCTGTCTGGATTGTCTCTAAAAAGCCCGATCCTGAGGGGAATAAACGCTGGCGCATGGTCATTGACTATCGCCAGCTTAACGAGAAAACGATTAGTGACGTATACATATAATCCATATATTGGACCAGTTAGGAGGGGTGAAGTATTTCTCGAACTTGGATCTTACTTCCGGCTTCCATCGCGTTAAAAGGCATCCTGATTCAAAGACCAAGACAGCGTTTTCTACTCCTTATGGACATTATCATTTTAATAGAATGCCGTTTGGACTGAAGAACGCTCCAGCCACTTTCCAACGGCTGATGGATAATGTGTTGTCCGGCCTCTAAGGAGTAGAACTTTTTATATGCAAGGACGATATCGTCCTGCATGCAAACTCCTTGGAGGAACACACCCGGAAGTTGAGAAAGCTTTTAAAACGACAAGAGGATGCAAATTTGACCCTTCAGCCTGATAAATGCAAGTTTTTGCAAAAGGAGGTTGCTTATCTCGGTCACGTAATCTCTTCAGATGGGTTAAACCCGATCCGAAAAAAGTGGAGGCAGTAAGAAAATTTCCTCGTCCTAAGAGTTTGAAAAATATCAAGCGATTTTTAGGACTCGCTGGGTATTATCGACTTTCATTCCTAATTTTCCGACAGCAGCCAAACCGCTAACGCACTTATTAAAAAAGGGTGTCCGATTCGCATGGACCGAAAGTCAAAAAAAGGCCTTTGATGAACTAAAAGATAGAATGTCTTCTTTCTCTCTTTTAAATTATCCAGATTTTAGTCAGCCTTTTATACTATCAACTGGCCGATCGCGTACGCATCTCGCACCTTAACCGACCCCGAAGTGAATTACTCTACTATAGAGAAGGAACTCCTAGCCATCATGTTCTGCATAGAAAACTTTCGCCCTTATCTATATGGTAGAAGATTTACTCTGGAAACCGATCATAGAACACTCGTCTGGATGCATAATATCAAAAATGCAGGTTCCAAACTGCTGCGCTGGCGACTTCGACTCAGTGAATTTCAACACGATGTCGCTTATGAAAAGGGAACCGCAGACGTTGACACAGATGCACTTTCGCGAAATCCGTGTGACGAAATAGAGACAGACTTTGACGTAAATTACGACTATTTACCTACCGAAGACCTTGATCCACTCGATCCTACCTTCCAGAACGTTCACAAGGTCTTCATACTGCAGGATCTACCACCTGTGCCGTTTACTCCCGACTCCATCTCAAATCAGATTAATCATATAATTGAAGAGGGATTTTTGGGTTTAGAAAACTACTTTCTAAAGAAAGATACTAATTACCTTCAGTCGAGACCTTGTAATTTTATTACAGAAACCGATTCGTTCGACGAAATTGACGAGCAGTATGAAACCGCTAGTGACCGTTAGGATGAGGACTCCTAAGCTGGCTGGGGCCAGCAGACCGATCGGTGAGTAACACGATGATAATATTTTATACCAAGCCCTTCGGTCGAAAGGTGGACCCCGTGTAAGATGGAAGGAGCCCGTTAGGATGAGGGCTCCAAAGCTGGCTGAGGCCACCGGACCGACCGGTAAGATACATAATAACGATTTTAGCGGTAGCCGATATGCTCGTACTGGAATCGAACGAGATAATGATGATAAAAGGGAAAATTTTTAATTTCCTGACACCTGACGATAACGAAACTCTTAAACCTGGCGTCCTTTCAGATGATAGTCCTGACTCCAGAAACAGTTTCGACTCTCGGAACTCGTGCGAACTTTGTAAAAATAAAGCGAGAACGAATAAGAGCTTAATTGAAATAGAAAGATCAATATGTGAACTATGTAAAAATAAAAGTAAACAATACATTTTGGACAGTGAAATGCACGTGGTTCTTCCCTATCACCGCTGTTTTCCTATAGGCGAAAATGAAAAACCCAACGCGAATAATGAAAATCTTGTCGTGGCTGACGAAAACGAAGTCGTCGAAGCATTAAACGAAAATCCTGACGCGATCAGAGAAAATTCAGACGTGATAAACGAAAATTTTGGCGCGAATAATGAAAATAAAATTCTTTCAACGAACGATGAAGATGAACTGCCTTCACCAAATTCCGAAATGTCATGCCTTAAAGATAGTAAGGATAAACTTTACATGTGTCACTATCACTTATTACAGTTTATTCCGGCGGACTGCAAGTTAACTACCGAAACGAGTCAAGAATTAATCAGAGAGAATAGATTTAGTTACGATAATCTAAAACACGAACCTGAGGAAAATTTGCATGTCGGTAGCGTAATAGTCTATAAATACGGTCACGAATGTGTTTTTAATCTGATTATTAAACATGCGTTTGACTCGAGACCCTACATTACGCATATTGCAGATTCTTTGGTCGCACTCAAATACCCCATGGATGAATTAAAAATAAAAACGGCTAGCATCTCGCGAGTAGGTAACAGATTGAATCAAATTCCTTGGTCCAGTATCGAACAATTATTGAAAAAAGTTTTCCGGAAAAGAGATTACAAAATAACCGTTTGCGATGGAGAAATCGAAATTCCGCCAGAAACCGATCAGCTTGCAATAATTAAAGAATACCATAATTCGGTCGTAGGCGGACATAAAGGCTGTACAGAGACGTATGAGAGAGTTAGGGAACATGTTTATTGGCCCAATATACGCGATATTAGAAAATGTATACAGAACTGCGAAGAATGTAAGAGGACGAAATTGATTCGTGTAAAAACTCGAATGCCCATGCGAATTACGGACACCCCTATTGAAGCGTTTGAGAAGATACAAATCGATAGGGTAAGTTGAGGAGAGATAGACCACTCGTTACCATTTGAAGACCACTTTACCGATCGAGCTAGTTTTCACTGTGCTAATAGTTCTTGACACTAACACAAAAAATACGAGAGCTCGTCTTGTTGTTGTGATTTCGTGCAAAGTTACATCAGACTCATTATGCGCGTCATTAAAAAAAGAGTTGGAAATTTTTCGCTTGTGTCCTTTCTCATCAATAATTGCTTAAACAAACGTTCTTTCTTTGAGAACCACTGGCGTGCATCGAAGCATCGGCTTGTTTTTAGTAAGGTTAGTTCATGTAAACCTACATAGCTTGATGTACAATTTATTTATCATTTACATTACTTTTTTTGGCGATTGGAGGAGAGATAGACCAGTTTTTTGGAGGAGAGATGGACCACTAATTCTTTCAATTTTAACTGTGTTAATTTGTATGGCTGGGTTAAAAATCTATTACTATCGATAATTATCGATATTGCTGTATTATTGATAATTATTGACATTTTTGTAAGATTTGCTCCAATCCCATGAATTGTTGACAACAAATTTTTCGATTACATTAAGTGTGATTTTTAGATTCATTACAATTCAATGTTTTTATTCGCAACTTGAAACATGCCGCATGTATACAAACGTAAGCCAGGATCGGTGCGAGGATTATGGGATGTGGCAGATATGGCCGAGGCTGTAGAAAATGTCATGTCCAAAGCAATGAGACTAAAAGAGGCTGAACGTGCTTACAATGTCCCTCGTAATACACTCTCAAGAAGAGTCAGACTTGCGAAAAATGATCCAGCTCCCATTTTGGGACCTTCAAGTGAGTGAAATATACTAAACTAATACTGATAACTATTATATGTTCGTCCTGTTATTTTGTGTTATTCGTCCCATAGGCTGCATGCGACAGGAAAATGAGCGAAAATTTCCAAAAATCTACAAACTATGGCTAAAATGGGATTTCCGCTCGATCGTTTAAGAGTCCGTCAACTGGCATTAAAATGTGCAGAAAAGTTGAAAAGAAATCATCGATTTAACAAGGAAACAAAGATGGCTGGTTATCCTTGGCTCCGTTCTTTTCTTCGTAGAAACCCTAATCTTACTATCCGAAAATCTGAAGGACTCTCCATGGAAAGAGCTAAAGGATTATGCAGAAAAACTATTCGAAATTTCTACGAGCTTCTCTACAGAAAAATAAAAAAATACCGATTGCAGAATAAGCCGCAGAATTTTTCGAACAGCGATGAGTCAGGCCTTCAGCTCATCAACAGCACTGGGCAAGTTATTACAGCCAAAGAAGCAAAGGCTGTCAATCAAATAACAACTTGTGAAAGAGGAGAAACAGTGACGGTTCTAGCATGCTGCACGGCTGAAGGAAGGTTCATGCCACCCACAATAATTTTAAAAGAAAAGAATAAGAAACCGGAATTCGAAGATGGCTTGCCACCAGGGGCAGTCGTTTATATGAATAAAAATCAGCCTACATCAACTCTGAACTGTTCCTACGTTGATTTAAAGAAGAATTTCTGCCACGAAAGGCACCAGGGAGAAACATCTTCATCTTGGACGGACATGACAGCCACTGCTCGTCAATCGAACTTCTAGAGTCAGCTGAATTAAACGATATCTCTTTAATTTGCTTGCCCCTCACACAACCCACGCACTTCAGCCACTTGACCGGGCATTTTTCCCTCCTCTAAAAGCCCACTTTAAAGCTGCTACTAGCACGTGGGTTCAACAGCACATAGGAGACGTCTCACTCGATACCAGCTTGGACCTTTGCTAAACGCTGCTTGGAGCAAGTCAGCTTCTGTTGGGAACTGAACTTCAGGGTTTTCTGCTACTGGAATTTACCGGTTCAATGAACATGCTATTCCCGACCATTTCTTTGCTGTATCAGATGCAATGGAGACTGAAGACGCTGCGTATTCAGCTGAAGAGACTCCGCTCGCACTTCGCTTAACAAACCTACGAAATCCATCTCGGGAGAAATCAAGAAACATGTTTCCTGACTCGAGACCCGAATCTCCAAGATCAGTCCTGAAAAACATTAATCCAGTTCCACGACTTTCAGAACTAAAAACGACAAAACGTCGTTCTAGTGGAGAAGCACAACTTCTCGCTTCGCAAGAAAATCGTAAGCGGCTCCGAGAAAAAATAGACAAGAAAAAAGATTCGTTCAGACGAATACAGGCACGAAAACCAAAAAATTCCACACGACCTACTAGGCGCTAAAGTTTTTTAAACTAAAAATCATTTTAATTTCGATAAAAATGTACTAATTCCATTATATGAGTTTCAAATAGGATAAGCAAGCATTGTTATATAACACTTTAATTATTAGCTACGGTTGTTACACTGTGTCTCTCCTCCAGTGTCCCATCTTACCTCCAATTTTTTTTTTCAAAGTTGACGCACAATTCTAATTGAAAGGGTTGAAATTAAAACGTACACGGGCCAGCATTTTTTTTAATATTAACAGTTTTCTAGAAGGAAATGTAAAAAGTGGTCCATCTCTCCTCCACTTACCCTATCGTGGGAATTTTCCGTGAAACTGAACGCCGAAATAAGTACAGTTTAACCATATAGGATAATTTGACAAAATACGCGGACGCTATTCCACTCATGAATATTGAATCTACTACAATTGCAATGGCTCTCGCCGAGTATTTTATTAGGCGATTCGGGTGCCCTCGAACCATTCAAACTAACCGAGGTAGCAACTTTACTAGCAAAGTAATGGCTACCTTCTGTGGAATTTTCAAAATAAGGCAATTAAAATCAACTGCGTTCCTCCGCAATCTCTAGGCTCTTTAGAGCGAGCCACCACGTTTTAGTGCAATATTTAAAACAATATTGCGAAAAGACTAATTGGGATGTATGGGTAAGATTCGCAATTTTTGCCTACAACACATCCGAACACGAGGGAACGGGGTTTACCCCACACCAGTTGATTTTTGGGAAGGAAGCAATAATACCTTC
>CAKNYM010002213.1:0-17830 GCA_932195095.1 Andricus curvator | reverse complement strand
TAGTAGCTCAGTGGTTAGAGCACCTGACCGGAAATCAGTTGACCTGGTGTTCGAATCCCAGCGGAGTGAAAGGAGAAGATATTTTTCCTGAATAAATTTAATTTGAAAATTATATTAGGTATTTTTCCCGATGTGTCAAATTTTCGGTATTTTCGTATGAAGTATATCACGAGTGAAGAACAGCACACATTGTTATTTTTGAAGTATACAAGCATATTATTGTCAAAATAGAATTTTTCATGTAAAATTTTGAAAATATTCATTTTATAATGACTGATACGGTTCTCTCGTGGGTTGAGAGATTTGTGGGTTTGCGGGAAGGAATAAGTTTTGACGAAAGGAAACGGGAATTTTGGGAAGGAAATTGACTCGTGGAAAAGGAATGGGTGAATTCACTGCTTCCTAGCGCCATCCGTCTTCCTATCGGCGAGGTAGGCGTCCAGCTTCTTTATTCCCGTTGGCACGTTCTGCTGGTTGGTTAATAGCGTAAGGTGGCCCCTGCGGATGTTGCCACTCATAAGGGCTTTCCAGGCTTGCGGGCCGTCCGTTGGTTTATTCTCGGTTTATATCTCAGTATCCAAAAGAGGCGCTGAAGTGAGAAACAAAAGTTAAACATAACCGCACAACAGGCTGTCTGCTGGAACGTGGTTGTATTGTTTATAATAATGAAAAATGTAATTAGTAAACGTACTTTCGACCGGCTATAAAGCCCTTGTAGTGTAATATACTATTATTATAAAGCACCTTTCTGCTGTGTTTCGATGTACCGGCGGTCGGTGTCAAGGCTCTTTGGATATGCCTCTCCCGTAGCAAGGGGGGAGGAAAACGGGCGAGAGGTGACGATTGAACTGCCATTCTGCTTGAAAAATTAGAGTCACAGATAATTGATCAGGTTATCCATAAATCATCATTTGATAAGCTAGTAATTTAAAGCAGAAAAAGGAAAAATATATTTGAAAACGGAAAAAATCTGAAGAGAAAAAATTTACTTTAAAAGAGAAAGTGGCTACATGGATATGAGTGAGTCATCGCTGACCCACAGCTGCACCCGTACCTGGGCGCATGGAATTTTCCAAGCTGTAACGCGTAGCAAGCTAAGGTCGTCGTAGCGGCAGAGGAAAGGAACCTTGAGGATCATTAAATGGAGAATCGTCAGGGGCGTAATATTAAGGTTTCTTTTCGTCTGTCGCCCACTACGGCCAATCGGCGTATATCATGACTTTGTGAAGCTCTCCAAGTGGGTGATTGGTAAAAAGATTGACCTGTGGAATCGTCCATATATTACGTAAGACGTTTTTCTTTTGTTTAAATAAAAACGAGAATAAAATTGCTGTGAAGTTGAAAAGGACACAGGGCGGTGATGTGCGATATGAGGGTGCGTTAGGAAAGTGTAAAAGTTCATAGAATATTTAGAGAAAAGAACAAAGTTTAATTCTGCAGCACCCACCTCGAAAGTGGGGACTTCCATGCTTCTAAATGATATGCAAATTACTTTATTCCAAGAGACTGTTGCGGAAATAAAAATGGCGTATGCGCATTTTGAAACATGTCTATTTTGCGAATCGACGCAATGGATGCGCATGCGCACTTTAGAGATCCGTAACCGTAATTTATGGAATTCATGGAATTCAGACAATTCATGGAATTCACGGAATTTATGAAATTCACGGATTTCATGAAATTCCTTCAAATCGTGGAATTCCTTCAAATCGTGGAATTCCATGAATTACGTGAATTACTTGAATTCTGTGAATTACTTGAATTCCGTGAATTATTTAAATTCCGTGAATTACTTGAGAAAAGTGTAAAAAAGTGATAAATAATTTTCGCGGGTGGTTTTTGAAAAAAATAGCATGTAATACACGTATTTACACGTGATTATTACTCGTGTGATTGCATGTGCAGCATTTGCAAGTTTCACACACTTCGGCAATCGCCTACTTTACGCACTTGTATCACAAATAGCTATTACTTATGTTTTAGAAAAAAAATTAACATTATTTTATTGTGAAACTTGTACTCTTGTGACAAGCATCATTGAACATTACGCAATGAAACCATTGCAGTCAACATTGCTGCCTACATCAGTTTCAGACTCCTCTGCTAATGCCTGTAGAATAGTCATAGCACTTCGCAAATTTTAACGACGTCCTTCCTCTGCCATTCTTATTGCAAAAAAACAAACAAAAGATTGTTGAAAAAATATTATTATATGAATTTACAGTCTAACAATAGTGAGTAATTGTAAAATTTGTACTTTTGATGCAATATTTTTACTGACACAGGGAATGTTATGAACGTTTTACAATTTTTCATAAAACACGACTTGGCACCTTCTAACGGCATACTAGTGCGAATTTGCACGACTTAAAACTTTTAATGCAATAAAAGATCGGGATGGCGGCAGTGCTTCAAGGAAACTTGAACCGCTGTAAGCTAGCTCAATCACTCATGTATCAGCTGGTAATAGATAAGGGTGCTGACATTTTTATAATCAGCGAACAATATGAAAAAAAATGCTTCGGCTGGTTCCAGGATACGAGCGGTACAGCAGCGATCTGGGTAATTAACAGCACCCAGTTTCCGGTGCATAATCACCGCGGAGGTGATGGATTCGTATAAGCAACAAGCGGCACGGTCACAATTATTAGTTGCTATCTCTCACCAAATGAGGGAATAGCGGTCTTTCGCGGAAAGCTGGAAGAAATTGAAGACCTGTGCCGTAGCCTGGACGAACAGATCATACTGGCAGGCGACTTCAATGCTAAGTCATGCGAGTGGGGGATGTCATGAACTGACAGAAGGAGTCGAGAGGTCACTGACATGGCAGGAAGGCTTGATCTGATCATCCTCAATACCGGAAAATCGACGACCTTCAGAAGAACAGGTTATCGAGAGACGATACTTGACATTATCATGGCTACATCAGGAGCAGCGCATGGGGTTTAACCCCATGCGGAAGATTACACAGCAAGTGATCACCAGTATATTAACTTCCAGATAGGGCGCAAAAACCAGAGGCTAAAAATCTGCAAGTCGCAAAAGATACTGCCCAACTCCTTGGCTTGATTGCTGAAAAGGGAGGTAGTATGCTAGAAGAATTAACATGCACCACAGTCTCAAAATATGACGCGGAGAGCCTTGTGGAGAACAGAATGCTTCTATTAAAGAAAGGGTGTGATGCCTCAATGCCGAAGAAATCTGGGAAGATCCACAAACCCCCGGTATACTGGTGGAACGAAGAAATTGCCGAGCTAAGAAAGAGGTGTTTCCAGCTCAAGCGGAAGGTGCCCCGTACTAGAAGAAAAGGTAAGGAAGCCGCTCAGGCGAACAAGGAATATCTGCTTGCCAAAAAGGTACTAAACCGTGCCATTAACGCTAGTAAGCACAACAAATGGGTTGAAGTTCGTGCGTCAGTAGACACGGACACTTGGGGCCTTGGGTACCAGACAGTGACTGGGAAACTTGATGGAAGATCGCCAGTCGCTATCATGGAACTGCAGATGATGGATCAGATAGTGGGCGAATTATTTCCCATGTACCCTGCCCGGGTCATCACGGAAGAATCGCTACCTGAAGCAGTCCCTCTTTTTACCCATATGTGCTCTTAAACATCTTCAACGATTGCCTTCAAGCCGGAGTCTTCTGCTCCAGGTGGAAGAAGCAAAAACTTGTTTTGCTGGACAAAGGAAAGGTCCCGCTCATTACACCGTCGTCATACAGGCCTCTCTGTATGGTGGATGTTGTGGGCAAGCTCTTCGAGCAGCTCATACGTGCCAGACTGAGAACGGAAATCGAGGCTGCGGGGGGCTTGGCTGAGGATCAGCATGGCTTCCGAGAAGGAAGGTCAACGGTTGGAGCCATACTAGAAGCGCTGAGGGATGCAGATACAGCATGGAGCGGAAAAACCACAGATCAAGGAAGGTCTGCTTCATGGTTACCTTCGACGTCAGGAATGCCTTCAACTCCCTTAGGTGGGTCGACATTCTTGACGTTCTGGAAAGACGTTTCAGGGTTCCTGCTTATATTCGACGTATCATATATGAATCATATATGAAACCACTGAAGGCACGCACATTACCAGTGTGACAGCGGGAGTAGCCCAGGGATCGGCTCTTGGGCCGGATCTCTGAAATTTGGTATACGATGAAGCGCTGAATATGGAGCTGCCAGCATACATTAAACTGGTGGGCTTCGCCGATGATCTTGCTGCTACAATTACAGCCAGAACGGAGGAAGAAGCAAAATCAAGAGTGGCACTCATTTCAGCGAAAGTTAAAAACTGGCTTGAAGATCACGGGCTGCAGCTGGCCGAAACTATGGTAAGCATGCTATCGAGGCTCATGCCGAACATAGCTGGACCGAGAAGCTGCAAGAGGAGAGTTGTGATGAGCGTCACCCACTCTATCATGCTCTACGGTGCGGAGGTTTGGGCCGATGCTCTGAAGATCAACAAACATAGGGACAAGCTCATCATGGTACAAAGGAAGGGTGCACTGAGAGTGGCGTGTGCATATACGAAAAAGTGGAAAGAACAATGGGACGTGGAAACGAGAGGCGGGTGGACTGCTAGAATCGTAGGCGATCTGTTGAGGTGGGTCAGCAGGAAGCATGGTGAGGTAAATTTCTACCTCACCCAGTTCCTGTCTGGCCATGGTCACTTCAACGAATACCTACATCGCAGAGCAAAAAAGGATTCACCAGAATACGATTACTGTTCAAACGAGTTCGACAATGCGGAGCATACCTTTTTTGGATGCGAGAGATGGCAGATAGAAAGGCAGGAGCTGGAGATGGATCTAGGCATATCACCTACACCCGACAACACAGGGGAGTTAATGTTGACTACGCAGAGAAATTGGGAAAGTGTAGACAGATACGTCATTATGGTATTACGACAGAAAAAGAGGGATGAGCAACGAAAAGAACGAGAGAGCAGCCACATCAACAACAGGTGAGCTAACAAACCGAGAAAAAAAATGGTTTGGGTTGCGCTGCACATTACGAGAAATCTTGGTAAAATAGTCTGCCGGGGTCATTAAGATACATGAAAATATCCGTTGTGGCAACACAAGGTGGAAGCCGAAGCACGGCTCAACAGCCTCTGGCCTGGGCTTCTGAAGCAATGTTTACCACATTGCTTCGGAGACCCATGCCAATAACCTTGGACTCTGAAGTAATGCGATAAGCGGTTCTGGAGTCCTGGGTTGGCAGGGAAAAGGAGTTAAGGTTTAGTGGGTAGGTGCCGTTTCGGTAAATCCCACACTCACCTTCGTTCCTTGTGAACTGCGCGCCCATTTGTGCATCTTACGTGTATGTATAGGAAGTATATATACGTGAGATGTATATGTGGGCTCGTGGTCCCCAAAGTTCGAATGTGGTTGGTGCATGAGAATTTTCTGTGTTTACTTCTTTAAAAAAAAAAAAACTTTTAATGTGACTTACTCGGCTGCTCGTAGGGAGAAGAGACCTTGAAAACAATTCTATAGAAAGAATATCAGCGCTTTGAAATTTTCTCTGGTGCAAATTCGCACTAGTGTGCCCTTTGAGGGTTAAATATTTAAACGAAAAACACATGAAAGATTAAAAATTTTTTTTTAACTTTGTTGTTTGTCAACGGAGCAGGATTTCATTAATTAAAAAATAATTTTTGATAAAGATACATCAATTATCACTGATTACAATGGCCTGCCTCTTTTGTGCAAATTCGAAAGTTTAAAAATTGGATTTTTGGCCACGGTACCGGGTTTCGTGGCCCACTGTGCAGCGCGTCAAAATACGCAGGTATATAGAGTTTCAAATTAGTCGGGAGTATGCGCTTGTCGTAAGTGCACCCGACTTTTTAAATAAAATAATGAATCTTCCCGAGTAAAAATATTTCGTTATGAGTTGGACTTGGCTCGTATTGAGTTTTTCTTCAAAATGTCTGTATCTCTCTGGCATGGCGGCCGCGGGCCTGACTTAGAAATTGTAGATGTAAGTCTTGAGTTTATGGTTGAGGCTTTCAACGAGGGTGGAAGACAAGTCGTGGTGGAATTGTCTTGAAACAGGAAGTGTACATCTTAAGACAAGATGTGTAAGTCCTAATAAATATACCGAATTTCTCTTGAAGGAAATAACATTAACAATTTATGGTTTTAACATTTACCAGGCAGAGCCGTAACAAGTCTTTGTTGCGCGACTCGCTAATTTTGCGCCCTCCTTCCAAATGCCACGGGACAATATTGGGATCAATACTTCCAGGCCAATCGGAATAACCTTTTTTTTTCTTCAAAGCGCTAGGTGAAAAAGTGTTAATTTGGTTCCATTTGCGCCCCCATCCAACCGGCGCCCAGTGCCGTGGGACCGACGGCACAGCCCTATATTTACGGCTCTGTTGCCAGGGTCAAAATTAAAAAAGTTTTCATACGCAATTTCGTAATAAATAATTTGCTCATTAAAAATTTGGAACCTGTCTGTCTCAAGAACTACAAGCATATAAAATTTTCAATAAAAAGATTACAACTGCCATTTTCTACAAGTATCTAGTGAACTGTTAGAGATAGGGAAAAATGGACTACGTCTTTCAATTTGCCATCCAAACAACATACTGATCGCAGGTAAACAAACGTATTAATACCAAAAAACTAGTTACTAAGACATCTTAGATTGCTGCGCGGAAAATCTTAAGAAAAGTCTTGGAGGAACTCTTGGAAATCTCTCAGCAATCTAGCATTCGCGAGAAATCTTGAAAATCCTTAGCTAAGACAGTGTGGGCAGAGGTGCGGTGGTGTGGAGCATTCTGACATACGCTCTTATGCGTGGAACGAACAGCCGAATGAATCCGAAAGCCGCCAAGCTAAGCCGAGTCTGTAGAATTCCGCGTGAGTTTTGATCGCGAGCAGAGTCGAAAGTCTCGGAACTCCCAACAATCTCAACGAAATCCTGGAAGTCTCTATAAGATATGAATACAGATTTCCGCATTCACAGTTTTAAGATTTCCAGATTTCGTAGTGAGTAACCCCTTGATTAATGCATACAAAATAAATACCATGAATATAAATAATATAAACATTCTGTAAAATTTAAAGCGGATTAGTGATGACCCTCGGAGGTCTTGGGTCTTAGATGAAAATTCAATCATTGAGTAGAAAATTCATGTATTTTGTTGAATATTCATCTTTTTTCGTAGAAAATTACTCTTATTGGCGAAAAATACATTCTTTCTTTTTGAAAATTCAACTGCTTCGTTGAAAGTTGAAATGCTTTGTTAAGATTTATTCTTTTGGTTAATGTTTCATTGCTTTAGTGGAAAACTCATATGTTTGGTTAAAAATTGAACCATTTTGTGCAAAATTCTTTTTTCTTTTTGCTTGAAAATTAAATTGTTTTATATGAAAATTTATCTTTGTAAATTTCAGTCACTTGTGACAGATTTAAATTTAAAGTTTTTTTTTTCTATGCTCACTATAGGAAAAGCGTTCACGGAGAAAAATGGGAGGTCAGTTTGGCCATCTAGATGGGCAGACAGATTATATTGGAGGGTCAAAAATAGGACAGCTCGTGAAGATGGCTAAAGCGACTATTTTTAGAAGGTTCGAACAAGAGGTTCAAATCGATTATCTCAGAGTGTCGACTTGTTTATCTCAAACGGTCGACTAGAACGTCATAGAGAGTCAAACTGATGATCACAGAGGGCGGAATTGATCATTTTAAAGGGTCGAATCCCTCATCATAGAGGGTCGTTGTGGTCACCTCAGATAGCCGACTTGATCTCCTCGGACAGTCGACCTGGCCATCTTAGGAGGTCGATTTGATCATCCTACATTTTCTATTTTTGTTGTCCTTTTCCTACTTATTCCAGTCTCTCTCTTATAAGAGGCTGAAAATTATAAAATTAAGTGCAACCTACAAAACCTAAAAATTTATATGAGATACATAAATTCTGAGAGCATTTTTCATTCTTTGTGGATAGCGAGGTGTATGAGACATCATTTGATATGCAAAAACAGTGCACATTGACAAAATATATTTGGAGCGCGAAAGGCTAAGGACACGGCGCGGCGTCACTGTATTGCACTGAATTGTAATATTCCAAACATTGGAGTGATATCAGAAACCAATATCCCACATCTCATTACTTTCTGCATCATCAATGAATGATGAAATTTTTGCACGTTTTCAGTTTGAAACTACACGGTGACAACAAATTGATAGCTGAGCGTCCAGTTACGTCTTGATCCTTAAGCCCTTGTAAGCATCAAATTTGACGTTGAAAATTCAAAAGAATAAACTTAATTCACTTTCCATCATGTTCTCTCTTATGCATTTCACTCTCCACGCATGTTCGAAATATCAAAAAGCAGTTCAAACTTGTCAAACATATCTTTAAGTTCAATAAACAGCAAATGTGACGCTGATCGGCACAATGAAATTCACTCACTCCGAAATTGCTCTGAACTCCGGTGCTCCCAACTCTCGTATCCTTTCACACTGCATCTATAGCGTCGACAACCCGATTGGTTAAGGTTGGCGCGCTTATTTGAAATGATTTAATGTGAAAACCAATTTTATACAGCTAATAATAAGAGTAAAGTTATTAAAAATAATTCTTTGCTCACAAGAAGGACTTGTAAAGTAAAATTCAAATTATTCATTAGATTTTTTGCTTAAAAATAAATGATCGATTTTAATTTTGAAGATAGGAATATCTTGTTCATCTTAAATATAAATTTACAATAATTTCTAATATTCTTATGCATTTTACATTTATTATTTGTGGTGAACATTTGACTTACACATTTATTTATTTTGAATAAACACGCCAACGGTAACTAATCAGGTTAGCCCTCCGCGATGGGTCATTTACTCTTCCGTGGATGGTCGAAATGAGCGAAAACAAGATGATCGTATTGACCATCCCAAAACGATACCTTGATTATCCCTGATAGTGAGTCTGACCTTCTTATAACAGTCAGACTAGCCATAAAATGAGAGTCTCTCTGACTATGTCAAAAAATTCTGAAAGGCTCTTTAGACTATCTAGAAGAACGGACTGGCTCTCTAAATTTTGACCCTCTAACTTTCACCATCCATTTTTCTCGGTGTTATAAACAGCATAATGAACAACTCAAATAAACTTTTTAAATTATGTAATTTGTTAAAAATGATATTATACAGCATTCCTAAGGATTACGCGAGATTACTTGAGATTACTTGAATGATAATACCTCATATTACAACAGTGATTACTCAAGTGTCTTCTCACACAAATGATAAATTTCATCAGGATCAAGGTCTCTAACATGATATTCTCCCTGCTCGTTTGGATGTATGTTCACCATCACTTGCTCATTTGGTTTTCTATAAATTGGAGTAAGCCGTCTAGTTTTTGGATCCATAAACACAAATATGTCACCACGAGGGTTCCCTTTCACCAATAGTGCCATATTTGTTGGTATGAAATTATAGCCCTTCTTATTATGTCCTTTGGATGTATAATACTGTAGATATAAATGTATAGGAAACTGGAAAGTACCCCAAAGTAATCCTTCTTGTAGACTTGGAGGAACAGGAACATTGAATTCAGGGGTAGGAGATCGAGATGGGACATAAGGATCGTAGCTACTGGACTGCCAACTTAATTCTATAAAAGAATATAGAAAGGGATGAAGTTGACCACTTGAAATATATATATATTAATTAGAACATTTTGCAATCCTTTGAAAATAGATAATTATTTACTGCTGGATTTTTATATGAGAGATTTGTACATTGCTTTTTTGAACTATGTTCCACCACACAAAAAAAATCATAAAAAATCGGAGTTATAGAACACAATGCAAGGATGTTTTCTTGAAAAAATAAAAGTGGTATCTCTAAAACAACATAGGAAAAAAAAATTTCAGAATTTTAAAACATTTTTCTAATGCTTATTATTTGTTCGAAAAATTTATCAATTGTTTTTTAATTCTCCAGAGTGGTCTTTAAAACATATATTTTGTTGATTAAAATCGGTCGAACCGTTTTCGAGAAAAATCACTTTTTTATTTTTCTTTCCCCCTCCATATCTCCCACAAAACTGGGATTTTGAAGTTGAAACTTGGTGGAGTTTCATACCACATGAAAACGAACTTATGACATTAATTTCAGCTTCATACGCGCGGGGGCCGATTTCACATGCTTATTCCGCTAAGCCCTTTCAGAAAATACTGCATTTTCATGATATTTACAGTGAAATTACAATTTTTTAAAGAAATACCTTTCTTCTATTCTGACTTCTTAGAGGAGACATGCCCAGCTAGAGGAAATCCCCACCCGAAACACATGTTCCGTGTCCACCACTATTTCTTCTGGAGAGCGGGAGTGGTGACAGAAACGTGCGAGAATCTCTCCTCTACCACCACTCCCGCTCTCCAGAAGAAATAGTGGTGGACGCGTAACATGTGTTCCCGGGGTGAATTTCCCCTAGCTGGGCATGTCTGTTTTAGAGGTTTATTTTCCTAGTCATCGCAATTAATAATAATTGTATGAATACTCAGAAATTATTTTGTTAAACCTAATAACGTGTCACTAATCAAATAATAATCATAAAAAAAAAGTAGGCGCCGCGCGCCTACAAAAAAGGGTTTCGTAACCCATTGAGACGTTAATTAATTCGCTTAAGCCTGCCCCTCTAATACTTTCCCTCTCCTCATCCCCCTACTTCTCCCTTTTCCAACTTCTTCCTCCTTTACTACCGCCTCTCTTCACTTCCCCAGCTAACAGTCCCCTTCCCCTACTTTCCTTACCTAGTCATCACTTCCTCACCCTACTCACCCGCACTACCCTCATTTTTTTCTCACTCCCCCTACTACCACTCCTCTAATTTCACCACAGTTCCACAAAATATGGCAAAGAATTTTAATAATATTATTTATATTTAAATACAAATTTAGAAAAATGATTTATTCTTGGTTTTATCATTGAACTATTATAATAACTATGTTCTTTAAATTAAACAAAAACATGAAAGTTAAATACTTCATATAATATGTTTTAATAGTCTAGACTCCAATAATAGATAAATGCCCTAGAGTTGAATAATGAATATATTTAGACTGAACATCTGGATGTTACCAATAAACACCCATTTTTCTCCGATAAATTTTAAAAATCCATTTTTATAACACACATTTCGGATTCCACCGGATTTAATTCAGATTAAATTCGTACTCATTTCGGACAAACTCGGATAGAGTACTGAAAAAAAGCAATTGGGATAGATTACGGATTGAAGCGGACATATGTTCATTTTCGGATAGCTTAAAATTTTAGATATATTATGTATATTATTATATTCACCAATAGAATTAAGCATGACCAATAAGGTAAAACCCGATGCAGAAACGATCTTCATTTTTCCAAGGAGAGAAAAACTGATTGCTGCTCACGAATGAAGAATTCGGCCAACAGTGTAACTATTAAATGGTTTGGTCCATTATTATAGTATACATATACAGTACCCTGCCACCTATCGCACTACCACCTATCGCAACTTCCCCTACTTGCTTTGATCCCACTACCGACTTTTCAGAAAATGCTGACAATGAATATAACCTATTTCATAAGTTAGTTTTAAATTATAAATGGCTATAAATTCTCGACAAGTACAAACTCAACACAAATTGTTTTATATTGAAACACATGTCTATCCAGAGTTCTCAATTTTTTTCTGAATAAAACTTGCAACAAACCAGAAAGTTTTTAAAGATTGGTATGTGAAATTAGCATAAATTTGATTTTATCAACCAATTAGATACGAGGATAAAGCGCAAGGGAGAAAGATTTTTCATATGGAGTCAATGACGCAAGTTTCATGTAGAGAGTAAGTTTGTTTAAATTTATGTCAGAACCCAGATAACAATTGTGCTCATTATCTCATCATCACGACGTTATAATAACGTACGTACATGATTAAGCATAATGGTAGCACTAATTACATCTTAGTTTAAAAAGGCCTAATATAATTTTTCCGTCCAACGAAAAAAATGTAGAAAATTACATACTTCATAGAGATCACTTCTGCGTATGTTAATCCCGAAAAATATGTCTCTTACTAGGTTTTTTGATTTGCAGCAGAAGTTAACAATTTTAAATTAAAGAATATGTATGAAAAATATTTAGATTGTAAGCTGAAAGATAGCGTGCATTGAAACAGCTGTAATTTTTCGAAAAATTTCAGCCAAAGCAAAAATGTTACCAGTTTGATATCAGTTTATATCTTCTACTCAGTTTTGGGATTTCAAAATTCAAAAGGAATGCAAAAGAAAATAATAACCTTTTCTGTGAGAGAAAAAATTATATGAATTTTTTGTAATTTTGATAATGAACAATAACATTAGACTATAATGGCAAAATGTCATATGTTACAATCTTTTAAAAACGTGCAATACCGGGTTAGAAAAGGGGAGTTAAAATCAACTCCGAAGCATACCCTATAAAAGTCCCACCGTATTGAGTAAACGGCAAGAAGTGCAGAAGAAGAGCTAAGAGGTAACTCTTGGAAAAGAACTTCCTAACTGCACTGTCCGGAGTTATTTCAAAGAACTCCTTTCTGACCAGGGTATACCCTAAGCAAAATTTAGATCTGCCCAACCTGACAGTATACAAATACCTAAAAAAAAAGGTCCTTGCTTCCAAAATTTGTTGTACTTAATACTTTTCTCATCATTTTTCCTTGAACACTTCCCTGTCAATAATGTTTGCGCTTATTCGGAAATATTTGTAAAAACAACTCACGATTCATCAATAACAATCATCTGAATTTGCTTAGAATTTTTAATTTTATGTATAATTTTGTAATAATTTTGTTCTATTCGGGCTCTGGTCGGTCTAATATTGTTTTAATATAACATTTTTAATATGAATCTAACGAGACTTTAAGACTGTTCATGTGTTCTAAAATTTCGAAAAACTATAAATAAAAATATTGCGAAAACAATTTTGTTCTGTTTTTTTTTTAAGGAAAAAAATTCTAAGTTCCATCTTTTATGTCATTATCAAAAGTTGTGAAATAGTATAAAACGCGAAAAAACAAAATATTACACGAAGAAAAATCATAATCGATTTGAATTATTTATTGAAAACATCCGTAGGTTGAGGACCTCGTAGGTTGAGTTCGATTCGCTCAGTGGTTCTTCGCCTTCTGATTCAGAAGTTTTTTTTTTCCCCCTAACCTTGGAACTTGCAAAAATCCAAAAGGAGTAATTCTTGGGGCGTTACCTTAATTTCAACGTCCATGTTTTTTGTATTTATTGTGAAAACATAATAAACTCCATTCTTGGATAACACTGCAGCTTCACCTACGTATGTCCCTTCTAGTTCTTGGATCCTCAGGAGGTATCCCTTCGTGACGTCTAGATTAGAGACGTCAATAGCAATTTATTGCCGAGTCCTAGCTTTTATTTTGAGCATTCTTAAGAAAGGTTTAATTTCTTGGCAAAGGTCATTCTTAGCTTCCCGTCTCTCCTTATCTACAAAAGAAATTGGTATTATGGATTCATAAATATTAACTAACGTGTTGCGCCTAAAGGATAATTGTGCCTCCTCTTGTCCAAGTACGGCCTCCTTAGTATTCCATCGGTGGATATAGGAAATTTATTTTTAATGACATGAAATTTTGCGGGAATGTTCAGAATTGTTCAATCGCAAGTGCCAAAAGTTTCTACTCAGTTATTAGTGATTCCTGCTATAGGTAGTGATTCTTCATCCTCAGCTATCATTGCATCGCGCAAGGCACGTAATTTTACTAAATTGAGGTATAAGCCCGTGTCTACTAGAAAAAATTTGGCCCCTTTTAAAAAATCGATAAAAGTTTGTGGTGAAAGTGAAACCTTGGCTGGTGTCTTCCCTGTTTGAAAAAATTCCCAAAATATTTCTAAAGCATCAATTCCTATCATGCAACCGAAAGCAATGCATTATTTTCTGAAAATCATGAGAATTGTAAATAATTTCGAACTTCGGTGGCACTTACACTATTTTTAAAAATAGGTAAAATTTTGTCGTCAAAATAATACCTTTTCCATTCTGTTCCGTAATCGAGAAACTACCAAAAAAACTTTTGAAACATAAATTTGAAGTATGCTACTGGAAATGATACATTACTTTTAAAAAGCGAGGAGTGGTTTCAATAATTCTCAACTTTGTTGACCATTGTCGTCTTTTGAAAAATGGACAAAAGTTTCTTACCAAAATGAGAAATTGTCTCTCATCGGTGCTGATCGAGAAGCTACCGGAAAAGCTTTTAAAACTGAAATTTTAATTATGCGACTGGAAGTGATGCCTCTTTTTTACAAGTGACAATAGTTTGTCGTCAAGATGAGAACCTATCTATTGTCTTTCCTATTTAAAAAATGGCTCAAAAAAGTTTTAAAACATCAATTCAAATCATGTCACCAAAAGAAATGCATTATTTCCGGAAAATAATGGGAAGTTTCAATAATTTCTAAATTTGCTAAACTTTGGCCTCTTATAAAATGTGGATGAGACTTTCTCGTTAAAATGAGACTTTGCCTGTTGTCTTCTTTGTTTTAAGAACTACCCAAAATATTTTTAAACCAAGAATTCCCAGCATGCCACCTGAAGCAATGCATTATTTTCTAAAAATAATGAGAACTTTCAATAATTCTTAACTTTTTTTACCTTTGCCCTCTTCTTTGAAAGTGGTAATAGTTTGTCGTCAAGATGAGAACCTATCTAGTGTCTTACGTATTTAAAAAACTACTCTAAAAATTCTTAAATCATAAATTTCAATCATGCCATCGGAAGTAATGCATTATATTCAGAAATAAGTTTTAGAAGTCAGCACCAATAATTCTAATCAGTCGTCAAAATGAAGCCTTGCCTGTTTGATTCCTTGAAGGAAAATCTACCCAAATTATTTTTGAAACATAAGTTGAACGATTAACAAGATAACTACAATAAGTAATCATCCAGTTAGGACTGAATCGGTTTTTAATTCATATGAGATGAAGGTCCTGGTCGACTACGTTTGACGACGCTTTTAGTTAGGTTCGTTAATTAGTGGAAACTATTTAAAGTAAAATGATACCTATCGGTAAGCATGCTGTTTAAACATTATTATTTGGATGTGTGTGTACGAAAAATTGTCTAATTATAATTTAATTGCAATTAAAATAATACAATCAAAGTATTGTAGATAATTCAATTGTTTGGGCGGAATTTATGAAGATTCAGAGAATTCAAAAGATATAAGGGAGTTCAAACTACTCGTAATTCGAATTCTATTCTAATGATTTCAGGATAAATTAAAAGCATTAAAAGAATTCAGTGGTCTCGCGAGAATTAAAAAAATTCAGAACAGTTTAGAGAGTTCAAAAAATTCAAAATAATTAAGAGAATTCAGAGAATTAAAAAGAATGCATAGAATTTTAAAAGAATTAAGACAATTCAAAATACTTCAGATAATACAAAAGAATTCAGAGAATTAAAAAGAACGCAGAGAAATTTAAAAGAATTTCTAGAATTCAAACGGTTTCAGGTAATTCAAAAGAATTCAGAGAATTTACAGAGAATTAACAAAATTGTAAAAGAATTCAGAGAATTTTAGAAGAATACAGAGGATTCAAAAGAATTCAGAGAATTTAATATATTTGAGAGAACTCAGAGTATACAAAAGACTTGGAGAAATTCAAAATAATTGAAGTTGCATTGTAATGACTTGAAGAGAATTAAAAAAAATTTTAATAATTCAAAGAAATACAAGTGAATTCTAAAAACTCATTTGAAGTCTACAGAATTGAAAATACTTAGAGGAAGTCAAAATAATTTAACGCGTATTCTAACGATGTCAAGAGAATTCATAAAATATAAAAAGAATTGAAAAGACTAATTGAATTCAATATATTTTAGAAAATTCAAAAGAATTCGGAAAATTCAGAAGAATTAAAAAAATTCAGAAGAATTCAAAGAATTCAGAAGACATCAGATACTTTAGAAGAATTCAGAAGGATTCAAAGAATTCAGAAGAATTAGGAGAATTCAGAGAATTCTAAAGAATTTAGATAATTCAGAAGAATTCAGAGAATTAAGAAGAATTCAGAGAATTCAGAAAAATTTACAGAGCGCAAAAGAGTTCATAAAGTTCGAAAGAATTCACCGAATTTGAAAGAATTCATAGAATTTTAAAAGGCTCAAGATAATACAAAAAGATTCAAAGAATTAAAAAGACTTCAGAGAATATTCAATATTTCAAACAATTTAGGAGAATTCAGGAAATTCAGAAGAATTCAGAAAATTCAGAAGAATTCAGAGAATTTAGAGAATACAGAAGACTTGGAGGAATTTAAAATAATTCATGGTGTATTGTAAAGATTTCAAGAGAATGAAAAAAAAAGCTTTAAAAGAATTGGAAGAAGTACAAGTTAATTTTAAGAATTCGTTTGAATTCTACAGAATTCAAAATACTTGAAGGATAGATATTTATCAGTTTTTAAAAGATTTAAACTTGATGTGAAACTTGAAAAGATTTCAAAAAATATAAAACAATAGTAGATTTGTGAAGATTTCGAATTATTTAAAAGTTCTTTAAGCATTTTGAAAGATTCCAAGACAATAAAACCAATGTATTGAAAGTCCTTGAAAAATTGAAAATGACTTTTTACTTCGAAAAATTAATTGTAAGAGAATATTTGAAGAGATTTCAAAAGATTTTTAAAATTGTGAAAAAATAATTTGGAAGATTTTTGAGGCAATTTTTTTAATTTTTCAGGATTTAATGAAAGCTGTAAAAAAATTTGAATCATTTCAAAAGATATTTAGAAGTTTGGAAACAATTTCAAAAATTGGACAATTGTTAATTTGTAACGACTTAAAGTTACTTAAAATGATATAATTTTCAAAATTTATTATTTATTCTTCAATTGCGTATTGACAATGATAGCTTGAAGTATTTCAATTTTCATTTAAGTTTTCATAACTTTGAACGAAATAATGTTTAGCTTCGAGAGATCGAATCTTTAAATTTCAATGACTCTGACAAATTTTCGTTAACTAGAAAAAACGGGAAATGACCAAGAATTTTTTTCCTCGATTGAAACGGCTATCCTGATTTAATAGTTGCATACTGTCATAAGTCCACCTATCCACTCAGAAAACCTTGTAAACCAGTTTGTCCTTTAAAAAATCACATTTGAAGAACGAAAATCTTTTCGAAAAGGCTGAATAGTTTCCACACTAAGTGTTACATAAGTCTAACAATAAGCCTATAATTCTATAGGCTGGCGCAAGTGCTTCTCATGAATTTCGTCAACATTTTGTTTTTCAGTTACATTTTCATAATAATATACATTTTTTGAGTTAAAAATCTTTTCCTTATTTGTTACCGTGTACATTTTATCAAAAACCGGACAAATTCACCGCCTCGACTGATAAATATATGAACGTATATAAAATAATTCATAATTCTTCCCTTAAATAACTAAATAATAATAAGCAACGATTTCTGTCTTTTAAAAATTTATTACGTACTTTTAGCAACACATTGAAAAAGTTTTCATAAAAATTCGTTGACTGATGCTAGATTCCGAGTTTTTTTCGTTTTTAACGCCTACTTGCCTTCTCTAGATGTCTTTAACGATTTTCCTATTGTAGCGAAAAAAAGTATAGAAAAAATATCATAGGGAAAGCATTATAGGTCTATCATAATTTCGTTTCTAAAACACGTTGGTAAAGGAATAAGAAGCAACTTTTCTTTGAAGATTTAAAAAAAAGACTGAGTGTGACACTGCCGAAATATTGAAGCCTTAAGGGTATGTGACACAGTCAAATACCTACATTACCGACCTCACTT
>CAKNYM010002210.1:0-10179 GCA_932195095.1 Andricus curvator | reverse complement strand
GGACGGACGGACGGACGGACGGAATTGTTTTTTAACCTCGTAATTTTTATTTTTATTCCCGTTTTGGTTATCATTTTCACCGTTATTATTTTCCTTTTTATTACCTTCGCCGTTTTCTATATTGTTTTTATCCTTGTTGCCTTTATTGAGCTTTTTTTCGCTTTTATCCTCAGTCTTAGGTTCTGTCATCTGTAAAACTTGCCCTCGAATTTTGGATTTGGCTAGCTCATTCTTTTTCCAAATTTTCCAATTCCTCGGACGTTTCAAAATCATACCGTTTTATGTACATCTTCTATTCGATTCTAAGATTTTCATAAGCTCTACGTGATTCCCATTCGCGGCTTTTTCTAGGGTATAATTTTGTAAAAAGTTTCCTTATATCTGTCAAGTATGAGTGAATATCTTAAGTCCGTTTTTGTTTACAATATTTTATTTTTTGTCTAATACCCTCAGATATGTACGTATTTTTAAAATCTTCAAAAAAGTATGATAGTGATCTCCAAGAGATTTTATTAATGAAGCACCAATCTTTAGCGTCTTCTCACAATAATACGTCCAAATTTTCTAAAATGTCACGATGGTTTAGTCTATAACCTCTTTTAAATCTTTTTAGTTCTTCTAAGAAATGAGCTGGACTATCTGTTTTATTATTGCGAAACTTAAAAGGCCAATTACTCATAATTTGAAAAGGAGTTGGTATCATACGGAAAGGGAAACACGTTGCTGGAATGTTTTTGTTGTTAGTATTATTTTCGTGTGCGAAATCTGAGTCTTGATTGTTTATGTGATTTCGCAAATGTCTGTTTGATCTTTCTCACGTTGTCGAGAGTCTAAGAGGTCTGTTTTGGTTTGAATTATTACTATCAGGTATCGGTTCGTTATCGTCTGAATTATGCAATGTTAGATTATTTACTGTTTTTCAGCTACGGTTTTCGATATTATTATTAGAAAACCGACGAGGTTCTTTAGGAATCTTCCCGTGATAAAAATGAACTGACTGTCTATTACGAAATTCGCTTTCATATTTCCTATTGTTAGGTTCAAAAACTTCTTTTCTACTTTCAAATGAGCTTTGGGCTGACGGGTCTAAATTTTGTTTTAATTTTCTTAATCTTTCTTCCCTATCTCTAAGAAATATTTTCTTTTGTTTCTTCATTAGTTCGTTGTAATTTACACTTTATAAAAGTTCATCGGATTCTAAAATAAATTGTTTGTTGCTTTCTAAAAAAGAGTCGTAATCAAATGTTTCGTTATTAATTTGTGTCTCGTTCATGTAGCGCCCAATGAATTTAAATCTAAATTGTCCCAAAAAAATGTGTTGTTAAAAGATTCGAAACCTCTATTGTAGTTTCCTATTTCAGGTTGAGTAAGGTTAATGTGTGGGTGTCTCTTTGATTCTAGAAATGAACTATTTTTTCCATTTTAGGTTTCTTTTTTCATTATATTTTAAACAATATGATCATAATTTTTGAAAGCTAGTATTAACTTAACAAAAAAAAATTATTTTTCTGAATTTTGGTTCAATTTTTCTATTCCCCATATAACAATTCATTTCATGAATATCAGATGAGATACATATAAATCAAATACATTTTACATATCAGAAAATTAATCACATGGCATGTCAAGCAAATCAAATCATCAATATAAAATGCCAATGTAATTAAATTAATCAACGCAGATGGATCAGTAGCCTGCGGATGAGTTATTGGAGTACGAGTAAGGAATTTTGTGTGAATGTCAATTTTGTTTGTGTATGTGTATCCTAATATCTCAGCAGGTTTTTAATTTTTAGGGTGAAAGATGGGTTTTTTTCGTAAGGGCGCCATGTATGACGGGATTGCCTACCGAGAAGGAAACTGCGATTAGGGCGCTGAATATCAGGGCCAGCACAATGAAAAAACCCAGGTAAAATAATAGCATTTATTGCCGTCGTAGTTGAGCGATAGATCCTTCGTCCACGAGGCGATACGACACTCGGTGACGAGCCAGGAGCACGAAGCGGGCAAAAGGAGAGCGAGGCACACTCGAGATAGGGATTTTAGTATAGGCCAAGGAGGGCAAACCAAAACTGACGACGAAACTTTCCGTTGCCCGTGACCTCGGGACCCGTCGGGGGGTTCCGCATTCTCTTGGATACGGCCCGGTCATCCTTTCGGCCAGGGCTGTACCAAGTCTGATTGTATGGTAACAAATCTGTTACAGAAGATAGAAGCTTGTCTGCAACTCGACGGATCCATTTTCGATTTTGAAACGCTTTCACATTTTTGATGTGTGAACATCTTAGACCTCGATAACAGGTTAAGGGGATTTATTAAAGTTAGAAAACGGGATTCCATTTTCAGCTGCACGGTTGAATATTTTTGTCTGATATTTTGCATACGTCATCTAAATATTATCTTGTTTTGCTGACTTGAGCCGGTTTTTCGGAAAAATGTTTATATTTTATTTTATAAACAAAAACAAAAAATCAATAGCATCAAATAGCAGTGATGCTCAGTGTTAGCTTTGTGTGCATTTTCGCGGCATGCCCATCGACCCTTGTCAAACTCAGAAGGCAGACACCTCGGATTGCGTCGAATTATCCGTAACGTATGACCTTTTCATTGTTATGAGATGCAGGCCGGTTAAAAAACTGAAATGATGAAAGCATGGCTTGATGCAATTTTAATTAGCAGAATTAGTTTTTTCATATAATTTGAAGAAAGTGAAAAAAAGATTGATGAAAATCGGTTAATATTTGCAGAAATAATAGAAATGTTGAAGTGCACACCAAAGTATAGCCAGATACACCGCACAGTGGGAGTAAACCCACTTTTTTGTTCAAAGAAGTCTACAGCCGTCAATTTTGCTCCGATGTGCAATTATTTTTTTTGAATTGAAGTGCGCTAAATTTCAAAGAGCACCTTGGTCAGAGATTTTTGCATTTTCATATGTTTATCTATTATATGTTCACTCAAAGTATGAGGAAATCGAGATTTTTCACAGATAACAAATGATTTGATTATTGTATGTTTTAATTATTATAAACAAATTAAATTTACAAATAGCCAAACATTGTAATTTTCGTCGAAAATTTTTTTTCGGACGAAAATGCTTTAAATTATTGTGAGAGTGATTGTTAGTCACAATTTTGAGAAAACATCAACAATTTCAATAGTTATAAACAATTTGTTGCAAAAATTTGTAATTTGTAGTTTTTCTATTTTTGTTTTTCCTTTATCATCTGAATTAATTTAGATATTCGGAAAGATGATATATGTTTGATTATATTTGTTAAAATACAACAATTGTTGATTTTGTAAACAAGTGAAATAATTAAATATAAAACTTTTGTCTGGAAAATAATTTTTTTGCACTAAAACTGCTTTGAATTTTTGTGAGAGAGATCTTCTGCTTTGATCGTGCTAGACAGTTGCGGCTTCTTCTGAAATATTTAACTTTGCTTTGCGTTTTTAGTTATGAACAAAATAATAAATAAACATTAGAGAGAATCATCTTTTACACGATCTCTTTATTTTTTGTGAATATAATTTTATGAAATGAAACACATGTTTGTTAAATTTATATCTGATTTTAATTCCCTTTTCGCTAGAGACGAAAGTCAGAAACAATATTTACCACAGGCGGTACCAGAGTCTACCTTGTCACGTGAGATGTTGAAATCAATTAATCATTTAATTGAGGTGTTTTTAATCTCTATATATGTATATAAGCATCGACAATACGCATTTTCTCCAGAGAAGCTGGGGTCTGGCGACTAGTATTAAAATATGTGCAATTTCAAATTTTTCTGTTACGCTATGCAATAAACTTCGTGTTGTATTTCAATAGAAAACTTTTACATGTCATCTAGAGACCTAGTCCTCCCACCTACTTTTAATATTTTATTCTTTGTTTTTGTCTCTTACATAAGATAGCTTTTTTGTTCATACCAATTTTTTTCAAACATTGGGAAAAGAGAAAAAAATAATTCACTTAAAAAAAATACAATAATATTTGAAAAATGATTCTTGTTGAGGTTCACTTACTATTTTGTTCCTAACTAAAAAGTCAAAGCAAAACTAAATATTTTAATAGAAAGGCAATTTTATAGAATTACTCTAAGAGAAGATAGTTATGAACAAAAATCAATTGTTTAAATAGGCATGTTTTTTAACTTGCATTAATTATTACCGCACTGACTACTAATTGTTTTGGTAAGCTTTTCTCACAATGTTAACTAGAAAATTGTCAATTCATTTAGCAAGGCTAAATTTAATCAGGCTTCTTAGAAAGTAGTTTTTCAGTGATTACTTATAATTCAAATTGAGGGAGTAGGTGTCATGTTTTCGGCACAGCTACACTTTTGTATGCACTTCAACGTTTCCCTCATGACTGCAATTATTAACCGATTTTCAGAACTCTTTCTTTCACTTTCTTCCAATTTTATAAATAAACTAATTCTGGTAATTAAAATGGAATCAAGCTATCCTTTTAAATTTTAGTTTTCGTGACCGGCCTGAATGTCGTAACAATGAAAGGGTCGTTATTTCCGCATGATTCGATACGCTACGGTGTATCTCGTTATACTTTCGTGTGCATTTCAACATTTCTATTATTACTGCAAACATTAACCGCTTTTCATGAATCTTTTTCTCCCTTTCTTGAAATTATACGATCAAACTAATTCTGCTAATCAAAATTGCATCAAACCATGCTTTCATAATTTCAGTTTTTTAATCGGACTGCATCTCATAACATTGAAAGGGTCATTCGTTACGGGTAATTCGACGCACTCCGGGGTGTCTGCCTCCTGATTTTGACAAGGGTCGATGGGCATGCCGCAAAAATGCACACACAGCTAACACTGAGCGTCACTGCTATCTGATGCTATTGATTCTTTCTTTTTGTTTACAAAATAAAATATATACATTTTTTCGAAAAACCGGCTCAAGTCAGCAAAACAAAATAATATTTAGATGACGTATGCAAAATATCAGAAAAAAAATTCAACCGTGCGTCTGAAAAATGGAATCCCGTTTTCTAACTTTAATAAATCCCCTCAACCTGTTAAACTGGAGACACTGCGTGCGATAAGAGGGAGAGAGACCCAACGCTTGCTTCTCTGCACTTCTCTCTTCCTCTTATCATTCCCAGTCTGCTACGCTTCTCGCGATGTATATTTATTGTAAATTACAATTATTTATATATTTATTATATCATAAATATATTAATATAGATATACAATATATAATATGTATAATATTAATATAATTATATCATATTTATGTATATTACTCATCTCCTTCTTGTCAATCCAGCTGCGGTTCGTCGACATGATGAAATAGTCCAGGCGTCCTGTTAAAAAAGGCTCAATTCGCACAAAAATTGATGCCTGAAATTCGACTAAGAATTTTTGTAGTATTAGGACCCATGGTGCGTGTGAATAATCGTGAAGATAGCAAAAACTGATTTTTTGTTCACTGTATAAAACCTATTTCTCTGACAGAAAAAAAATTACAGTTAAAAATGTAGGCTTCACTAATATCTGCCACTCAGAGAAGTTTCCTCTTGTGGCAAAAGGATGTTTATTGACACAAATAGAAGTTCCTCTTAAACTTAAAGTTGAGGGAATTTTCATTTGTCTCAAAAAGAATCTTATTGAAGCAAACATTATCCTTTTGCGATAAGCTTCACGTAATCTTGCAGCCAAATAATTCCGTTTGTGTCAAACAGATCTTCACGCGGTTTGGAATATAACAGGAAAAAGGATGATGCTTTTGTTTCAAGCCAACTTTTTCTCTGAATAGCAAAATCATGGAGAATAGACATAAAAAGAGATCAAAGTAAGGTAACCGAAAATGAGCAAATTTTTGTCGTATGAAAATGGTTACAATACTACGCGAGCATGGCGCTAGTGTAGCACACTTATAAAATGGCGGCCGTTTATGATGACATTTTACATTATTTACCAATTTGATTTGCATGAAAAGGTATAAATTATATTATTTAAAAGCAGAAAATTTATTTTACTTATATCGGAATGTCTGTGATACTATGTAAATGTAGTGATTCTGCAATAGATGTGGTAGGTACTTTAGATATATTGCACAAACGTGGAAAACAATAAGTATATAACTTACCAGTTTTCAATCTTGAAAAATTATCCTAGCGAAAAAAAAATTTAGGAATTTTTAAAAATTTTGTCTTATAACTAAACAATATTTATGTTTCTTTGTTTTTAGTCTTAAGAAATGAAGTGATTTTGTAGAAAAAAGTTCTACTTATCTATACCTCGGATTCAAGTTGGAATAAGCTTGCTCAAGTTGTTCCAACATGCATATTCGTGTCTAAAAGAATTTAAACAACGACCTTATATTTTGCAAATAATCTACTATGGGTTCGTCCGGTTCCTGAGTACGCCTTCTAACCTCATCCTTCAGTTTAAGTTGAAAATTAATTCCCCCAAACCTACGCCGGAGTTGGACCACAAAGACGAGCCACTGTGTGCACTTATTTTCGTATATACATAATCTAACCCATGTTCAAGCACTGCGGGTGAGGATACTGCGCTTTGCCGCAAGTATCTGACTATCAGTCAGACCACTCTCCAATCGGCATTCACAAACCCTTGTTATAGGCCACTGGCCGAGTTGAGAACCCCGTAACATCAACACTCATCTGTACGGTCTTCCACTTGAATTTTCGAGAGAAAATTTAAGTGAAAGGCCTGTGAGATGAGGTGTCGATTTTACGGTGTTTTCAAACGACGAGTCGCTCACCCTAAGTGATTCATGTGCTTGGTCCAAGCTCTCCCCTGTCCCCTTTAAGGCCGCCGGTAATGGCCGGAAAATTTTCCGACACATGCGTGGTCACGTTTTTCCTTAATGCTACGGTCCGTTAATCGGCCGGATCCTCGCCTAGTCACGTACGCCAAACAGGCGCATCCGACGCCGAGAGATCTTGCCGAAAGCGTCGATGCAGGAGAAGACGATCACCCGGACGAAACCGACGTCAGGGAGGAGACGGATGATGACAGCTCATCTCATCCACAGCACAGGGACTCCGTCGAAAGCGTGGACGGAGAGGAGAACGGAGTCGATCCAACCGGGCGTCAAATCGGCAACGATGGTGCCGCTGTGAAAGCGCGCCGCCAACTCAAGGAAGCAGACGTGCTTCCTTAGTAGGACGACGTCCACTAGGACCAGGAGGAAGATACCGGTAACGCCAGGGGCCGCTACCGCTTACGACTACGAGCTCGGGTCGAATATTGGGACGCGCGATGCTACGCCCCTCGGAGGAGGCGATTGTAGTTGATCGTAAATTGTACAGACGAGGCTAGCGCAAGCTACCTCGTATCAGTTAGATTGTTTAGTCATCAGGGCTGCTGAAAGGTACCATTATGTCCATGTATATAGTCGTTAGGAATGACTCCCGCAATGTACCATCAACTTATATAACCACTGTAAACATTATCTTCGAAATAAGTAGTTCAGGGGGTCCCTGAACCTTAGGGTAAGCAAACTCTATCCGGGAAGAGATGAATTTGTTATAGGCCACTGGCCGAGTTGAGGACCCCGTAATATCAACACTGATCTGTACGTTCTTCCACTCGAATTTTCGAGAGAAAATTTAAGTGAAAGGCATGTGAGATGAGGTGTCGATTTTACGGTGTTTTCAAACGACGAGTTTGCTCACCCCAAGTGATTCATGTCCTTTGTCCCAGCTCTCCCCTGTCCCCTTTAAGGCCGCCGGTAATGGCCGGAAAATTTCCCGAAACGCGCGTGGTCACGTTTTTCCTTCATGCTACGCTCCGTTAACCGGCCGGATCCTCGCCTAGTCACGCACGCCGTGACTGTCTCTCTTACTCCTATGCGCGCTTCCTCCTTTCTCTTAAATCATCCTTCATCCCCGTCCTTCCCACAGACCTCTCGTTCGAACACATTGACTCACGGCGTAAAGTATCTCAACCGGCTGACGCGCAATCGACCAGTCGTTCTAGTAAACTTAGCCATTTCCCGGTCGCACCGGAAATTTTCTATGAACCTCGTCATGTTTTTCAGCCCGTCAATTTAACTCGTCGCGGCTCGTCGGGACCGACGACTAGCTCTCCTGTGTATGTGGATTGTTTTAACTCGCCTCCCCGTCCATGGGCCTTGCGGGTACCGTCGACCAGTGAACTACCTTTGTCGAGTGAGATCGACCGCATACGAGGCCCATCGTCTTCCGGATCCCCTCGTGTTGCGGAGGAAGTTCGGGCCGCATCTGCGGCTATTCCGGAATCTACTTCACTGGTCCGTTCGTGGGCCGTCCCACCTAAGCCTCCGGGCTCTCCCACATTTGTTCTCATCCCTTATTTACATATGGACGGCCTGACTGCATGGGAACGACTCCTCACAGGAAATATAAAGAGGGTCCCCTTGCCGCCACCCACCAATCAGCGCAACGTCCCCCAAGGAATGGAGCAATTAGATGCTTGGCTCGCGTCTAGACCGAAGAGCAACACCGCCTCTCAGTCACCCCGCTCTAACTAACACGAGATCAGCTACGCTCCCTTCAACACCTCGCTCTAATTATCCTCTTTCCTCTTTGATAATTCCCCCCCCCCCCCACAAGCTTCCGAATCAACGGGGAAGATAACACCCTTTTCGAAAATTCCTCCGCACTATTTTCTCTTGCTCCACTGAAAGAAAGGTTCCATTTTCGGAACACTTCCAAAACATTTGAGACACGCCCACCCATTTGATTAAAACATCCTGTGGAGTGGGCAGAAGCAGTGAAAGGGTTGGTTTAATAGGGTTGAAGGCGTGCTTCGGGATAGTAAATTCGTTCACCAAACAAGGTGGATTTAACCATCTGCTGCGGTTGTTGGGAGAATCCCACAACGGAGTTTTTAGGTTCTGTTAAGATACTGTGATATGAACTGTCTCAATGAAATAATGAGGCTCTGTTCGCCCATCTCGGAGAATCAAAATCAATCAAAATACCGGAAGGTTGACTTGGACAATATTCAACTGAGGGGCAGGGTTGATTACCAGAAACAGTATTTAAAATACTGACAGCCAAAGGCTGCATGGTAGACCTACTCACTGGGGTCTGTAAGAATCCCATAGTGTTGGTCGAGAAGTAAATTGATTTTCACGAAAGGTACAACAAAAGTAACTGATGGATTAGTTAAGACTGTGGGCCAATTTGTCCCAAACGTTAATTTTGCTCCGATATTGAAAGCCCCTGTGGATTGTGTTCTTCGGTAACGAAACACACCTTTATTATCAGACACCAAACCAATATAAGACGAAAACGGTTTGTTCAACTGAATAGTACTATCTATGTGGTGTATCAACTGTGGGTCATGGCACCCCGCGAAAATTTTCTAATTGGGCCCTCAAGCGCGAGTGACAAATCTGTTTCGTCCCACGAGACATCTTATCCCTTCGATTTGAGATTATACCTAACAATACGCCACGCACATTCATCAGACTTATACATAATACGGCAACCGAGACTTATAATAATAAATAACTGAACAATTTCCCTAACATTCTTCCAATTTCAGTAAATTCGGATAAAACAATTAATTAATTGGAACTATTACCAACTAATTAAGAAAGAGTCAAAAAAGTTCAATAGGAACGCATTTTCTCCAAATATTGTTCAAATTTCCTGCAATTATATGAATTTCATTAAATTAACCGTGAACTAGCATTATTAACAATCAATTGAGAAACGTCAAGGAGAAAAGTTTAATAGATACGCATCTTTCCCGAAAAAACTGGAAATATTCCCAATTAATTCAGATTTCGTGGGGGCGGACACTGAGCAAAGTTAAGTGACACTAAAAACTATGCGATCATTTTTACAAGCAGTTAAAATGAATTATTTTTTATTGAAAAATTAAAAATAAATATACGGCAAATATTTAAATAGTATATTACATAGCAAGGAGGAGAGCATCGTCTTTTCATGGTGAGGGCAATGTTTTCGGAACAAGTGGTAGGCGAGTAGCGTAATGGCGAGACGATTGCCGGGCCATGAAGACGGCTCTCCTCCATGGCATGTACTGTATTTTTTTTTTTGGTAGAGACGCGCAAAATGTGAAGCGTGTTCTGCTGGTGGGTTATCGAACGTGATCTTTCTTTTCGAATCGGCGCACAGTGGGCTTTTTTGCAAAATTTACTTTCAAAACCTAATATCTCT
>CAKNYM010002207.1:0-14323 GCA_932195095.1 Andricus curvator | reverse complement strand
TTTTATCATAAGGCTTTTTTCTGTACATTTGGTGCGGGGTCCTTTCCAAGAGTTTGAATGATTTTAAGGGATTAAAAAAAATATCAAGGGTTTTAAAGAATTTTTTAGACTTTTGGAAGATATGAACGATTTTACAGGATTTATAATAAGGTTTTATGATATTTTGAAAGATTGCAAGAGATTTTAACAGGTGTCCGAGGATTTCAAGGATTTCAAGCTAATTTAAAAGCTTTCAAAGTATTTTAATTAATTTTTAATTTCACGGATTTCAAAGAATTTATTCGCAAGAATTGAGGGATTCCGTACAATTTCAAAGATTCTCAAATATTTCAAGATATTTCCAAAGATTTTACAGATCTCAAGTATTTTTCAATAGATTTCAATAATTTGAAGCGATTTTAAAGGATTTGAAATATTTTAGAGTATTTAAAAAAATTCCAAGGAATTTTCAATAGCTTTAAAAAGTTGCAAGGGATTTCAAAGTATTAGAAATATTTCAGCGTATTTTAAAAGATTCCAAAGAATTTCTCAATAGATTTCAATAATTCTAAGAAATTTCCAAGATCTTTAAAAAGTTTCAAGCGATTTCAAAGGATTTGAAATATTTTATAAAATACAAAGGAATTTTTAAGAGTCTTACAAAATACAAGAGATTCTAAAGGATTTGAAATATTTTAGGATATTTTAAAAGATTCTAAGATTTTTCAATTAATTTCTGTACTTTAATTCGGATTTCAGAGGTTTTAAAATATTTTAGAGCATTTAAAAAATTCCAAGGTAATTTAAGGGAATTCGAAAGCTTTCAAAGTACTTGAATTAATTTTAAATTTAATGGATTTCGAAGAATTTATTCGCAAGAATTAAGGGATTCCGTGTATTTCAAAGGTTTATAGATATTTCCAAAGATTTTAAAGAATTTAAATGATTTCAAGGAATTTTCAATTGATTTCAATAATTTGAATGGATTTTAAAAGTTTTTAAATATTTTACGGTATTTTTTTAAATTGCAAGGAATTTTCAAGGGCTTTAAAAAGTTTCAAGGGATTTCAAAGGATTTGAAATATATTAGGGTGTTTTTTTTAATTTTAAAGAGATTTTAAAAGTGTCTAGGGATTTTAAAAAAATGCAAAAGATTGGAAATATTTTAGGGGTTTTAAACGATTCTAAGGTATTTTCAAGAGATTACAAAATTTCCAAGAATTTGAACGATTTTAAGGTATTTAAAAAAAATATCAAGGGTTTTTAAAGAATTTTTTAGACTTTTGGAAGATATGGAACGATTTTACAGGATCTATAATAAGGTTTCATGATATTTTGAAAGATTTCAAGGTATTTTAACAAGTGTCCGATGATTTCAAGGATTTTAAGGGAATTTAAAAACTTTCAAAGTATTTTAATAAATTTTTAATTTAACGGATTTCAAAGAATTTATTCGCAAGAATTGAGGGATTCCGTAGAATTTCAAAGATTTTCAAATATTTAAAGATATTTCCAAAGATTTTAGAGATCTCAAGTAATTTTCAATAGATTTCAATAATTTGAAGAGATTTTAAAGGATTTGAAATATTTTAGAGTATTGTGAAAAATTCCAAGGAATTTTCAATAGCTTTAAAAAGTTGCAAGGGATTTTAAAGGATTCGAAATATACTAGGGTATTTTTTTAATTCCAAGGAATTTTCAAAAGCTTTAAAAAATTTCAAGGGATTTCTACATTTTTTTTAGATTTTAGGGTATTTGTAAAACTTCCAATGAATTTTTAAGAGCTTGTGAAAGTTTCAAGGAATTTCAATAAATTTAAAAGGCTTTGAAATATTTTACGGTATTTAAAAAGAGTTCAAGGCATTTTCAAGAAATTAACATATTTTCAAGGAGTTTTTGGTTTTATGGATTTTAAACAAATTTGCATGGGTTTTTAAAAAGAATTGTTTAGAATTTCGGAAGATACGGAAAGATTTTATAGGACCTATAAGGTTTTAAGATACTTTTCAAGATTCCAAGGGATTTTGGAGGATTTCAAAGACTTTATGGGATTTTTAATGCTTTGAAGGTATTTGAATCAATTTTCAATTTAATAGATTTCAAAGAATTAAGGGATTCCGCAAGATTTCAAAGATTTTCAATTATTTCGAAATATTTCAAGGAATTTTTATTAGATTTTAATAATTTGAAAGGATTCAAAATGTTTTAGGGTATTTTTAAAAATTGTAAGGAATTTTCAAGAGCTTTAAAAAGTTTCAAAAGATTTTAAGGGATTTGAAATATTTTAGGGAATTATAAAAGATTTCAAAGAAGTTTGTTTAAATTAAAAAAATTTGAAGGTATTCCAAAGGATTTTAAAGATTTAAAGAGATTGAAACAAATTCGCTTATGGTTGTAAAGAACTTCGGAAGATATTGAACGGTTTTTAATTTGAACGGATTTCATGGCGATTTCGGAAGATATTGAACGATTTTATAAGATTTCCGAGGATTTCAATAATTGTAAGGGGTTTTAATCAATTTTCCAGGATTTCAGGAAATATCGCCATATTTCATAGAATTTCACGGGATTTAATAATATTTTAGTGGATTTTAAAGAATGTATTCAAGAGAAGTTTAAAGGTTTAAATGTTTAAAGAGATCTGAAATTATTTTTTGGAATCCACCCTGAATTCTTTTGAATTTTTTTAATTTACTTGAATTCTTATAAATTCACTCAATTCTATTTAATTCAGTGGATTTTTTTGAATTTTAAAAATCAAATTGACAAAATGATCAAAGGATTTCAAAGTATTTTTTTCAAGTTCCTTGGTATTTTCAAGATCTTTAAAAAATTTCAAAAGATTTAAAATATTTTAGGTTATTCAAAAAGATTCAAGAGTTTTTAAAATTTTCAAGGGATTTCAAAAGGTATCAAAGGATATGAAATGTTTTAGGAAATTTTAAAAGATTCGCAGAACTTTTTTTATTTATTTCAATAGTTTGAAGAGATTTTAAAGATTTTGAAATATTTTAGAGTATTTAAAAAGATTTTAAGGCATTTTTAAGAGTTTTAGACAATGTCAAGGGATTTGCAAGGGTTTTAATAATGTTAAGGGGTTTGAAAACATTTTCATGTGTTTCAAAGAATTTCGAAAGATATGAAAGGATTTTACAGGACCTGCAAGGTTATAGGATGTTTTAAAAGATTCCAAGAGATTTTATAAGATTTCTGAGGATTTCAATGATTTTATGAGGTTTTAAGAGTTCTCAATGTATTTTAATAAATTGTCCAGTATTTCAAGAAGTATTAGCAGATTTCATGTAATTTCACGGGATTTTATAATATTTTAATGAATTTCAAAGAATTTATTCACAAGAAGTGAGGGATTTCGTAGGATTTCAAGAGATTCTCAAATGTTTTTCGCAATTCATTTGGAATTCGCCCTGAATTCTTATTAATTTATCCTGAATTCTTTTAAATCCTTTTGAATTTTTCTAAATTCACATAATTTTACTCAATATAGTGGATTTTGAAAAAGTTTTTGTTCAATTCATCTTGAAGTCTTTTTAACTCATCTTAAATGCTTAGGAATTTCATCAAATTCTTTTAAATTCTCTTCAATTTTTCTAAACTCATTTCAGACTTACTCAATTCAATTAATTTTTGCGTATTTTTGAGTTGTTTTGAATTCACTTGATGTTTTTCAAGTTCAGTTTGATTTTTCAAGAATTTCATCGAATTCTTCTCGTTTCCCTTAAATTTCTCTAAATTAACTCAAATTTTATTGTAATCAATGGAATTTTTCTGCTATTAAACATTTCTTCCAATTCATTTTAATTCAACTTGAATTATTTTGTAGTCATTAATCACTTCCTTGGTTAGAAATTAGTAGAGTTTCCATGATTTGAAATTACTTTTTGGAATTCACCCTGAATTCTTATTAATTTACACTGAATTTTAGTACACATGAATTCTTCTAAATTTACGCAATTTTACTTAATTCAATGGATTTTTTTGAATTTTTAAAAGTTGTTATTTAATTGATCCTGAAGCCTCTTAACCTCACCTTGAATTCTTAGGCATTTCATCAAATTCTTTTGAATTCCCTTGAATTTTTCTGAGATCATTTCAAAGTTACTGAATTCAATAAAGATTTTTCACATTTTTTAATTGTTTCCAATATGAGATTTATTTTAATTCTCCTGAAACTTTTATAAATTTCTTCGAATTCTTCTCGTTTTCCTTAAATTCCTCTAAATTCATTCCAATTTTACAGAAATCGAAGACATTTTTTTTTATTTAAAAAAAGTATCCAATACATTTGAATTCTTTTGAATTTAACTTGAATTGTTTTGAAGTCTTATGAATTTATCCTGAATTTGTTACCCTTTGAGCGCAAAATAAGTACCCTATGAGAGTGACAAAAAGTACCCTTTGATCCCTATATTTTATTTCATAGGGACTGTGAGGCCTGAATCTAGTATACATTCAAATCTTCAATTTCTTATTAAATATCTCTTGCAGTGAAATTGGGAAGAAAACATCCAGATCCGGTGGTGGAAACAGCTTCGTTATCCAGTGTGGAACCAACAGACGTTTGGTACACGCTTTCGATTCCTGATGAGACCATCAGGACTGGCGCATTATCTGCTCTGCAGCTCGAATCCATAACTTATGCTTCTCAGCAGCACGAGCACCTTCTTCCAGATGGATCCCGTGCCGGATTTCTTATCGGCGACGGTGCTGGTGTTGGTAAAGGTCGTACCATCGCTGGTATTATTTTCGAAAACTACATGAAAGGTAGAAAACGAGCCATTTGGGTATCCGTCTCCAACGATCTTAAATACGACGCTGAACGAGATCTCAAAGATATTGGTGCAGGGAAAATAGATGTAAGTATATATTTTCAGTGAGAAATTAATTCTGCAGATAGGGTTGATTCATAAAAAGGGTGTCCGGCGACCTTGAAAACCTGGAATTCTTCTTGATTTTTTTTAACCTTGAAAACCTGGAAATACGGAAAGTAATGTAAATCTTTTAGTCTATTATGAAAGAAACATCTCGTTTAGAAGAAACCTTGCTACTGAAAAGTTTTTTATTTATCAAGATATAATTTATCTTTTACTCGTTACAGAATAAATAGATTTCTAGGCATTTTTTTTAGACTTTACCAATTATTTTATAGATTGCAATGAACAGACTTTAATATTGTGAATAATTCTATAAGTTTCTAATTTCGTCTCCGCTAATTAGAATGTTAAAGTATACATTTTTGGTGATATTCAACTTACAAATTATAAAAATTATTAGTTGAAAATTTCGATGTTAATTCAGTTTCATAATTAGAATGAGCCATGGCCATATAACGGATTTTTCAAGGGTTTCACCACCCTGTTTTTTAGTGTACGATAGATTACAAAACATTACTAAAGATTTCAAAAGGTTTCAAAATATTTCAGTGATTTTTAAATATTTAAAAGGATTTGGAACATTTTGCAAAGATTTCACGGATTTCAAAGATTTAAAAAAAGGCGTGTACACCAGATTTCAAAGATTTTAAAACGTTTCGAAGATTTGAAACCATTTTTAAAAGGTTTCAAAACATTTTAGAAGATTTGAAAAAATTTTACTAAGATTTCAAATAATTTAATGATTTCAACGAATAAAAGAGATTTCACAAACAAAGCTTTATGAAAAATTTCACAAATATATCAAAAGATCTGACAAAGATTTCACAAAAGTTTTCCAAATATTTCGAACGTTTCATAGAGATTGCTGCAATGATTTCAAAGATTTGAAAAAGGCGTGTACACCATATTTGAAAAATTTCACAAAGATTTCGAACATTTCCAAAGATTTTAAAACTTTCAAAAGATTTTAAAAATTTTAGAAAGGTTATATATAGTAAACCAGATTTCTAAGATTTCAAAATATTTTACACCGATTAAAAATATGTTCATGATTTCAAATGAGTACAAAAGATTTCACAAAAATTTCAAAGATTTTAATAAAAATGTCATACAGATTTCAAAGATTTTGAATCATTTCGAGGATTTGAAACAATTTTAAAAGGTTTCAAAACATTTTAGAGGATTTGAAAAGATTTCAAATAATTCAATGATTTCAACGAATAAAAAAGATTTCACAGAGAGTTTAAAAAAAATTTACAAATATTTCACAAAAGTTTCCCAAAGATTTCGAACGTTTCATAAAGATTGCAAGGATTGCCAAGATTTCACAAAGATTTCAAACATTGCCAAAGATTTTAAAACTGTCAAAAGATTTAAAAGATTTTAAAAAGGGTATAGTAAACCAGATTTCAAAAGATTTTACAAAGATTTCAAGGATTTCATAAAAATTTCGTAAATATTTTAAAAGAATGCAAGAATTCCAAAGATTTCAAAAAACAGTACGCCAGATTTCAAAGATTTAAAAACATTTCAAAGATTTTAAACGATTTCAAATATTTCAATAATTTCAAACGAATAAAAAACATATCAAAAACAAAGATTTAAGAAAAATTTTACAAATATTTCAAAAGATTTAACAAAAATTTCCCAAAGATTTCGAACATTTCATAAAGATTGCAAGGATTTCAAAGATTTCGAACATTTCCAAAGATTTCAAAACTTTCAAAAGATTTCAAAAAGTGTATAGTAAACCAGATTTCAAAATATTTTACAAAGATTTTAAAGATTCCATACAAATTTCGTAAAGATTTTAAAAGAATGCAAAAATTCCAAAGATTTAAAAAAACAGTACAAACTATTTTAAGCGATATCAATGATTTCAAACGAATACGAAAGGTTTCACAAATATTTCAAAGATTTCATAAAAATTTCAAAAGATTTCAGATAATTTAATAAAGATTTCAGATTTCAAGGATTTTAAAGATTGCATATATTTTACAGAAATTTAAAAATATTCCAAAAGATTCCACAGAAATTTCAACGAATTCACAAAGATTTCAAAATAATTCAAGTATTTCAAAGACAGATTATGTTCGAAAAAAATTAATAATTTGTTTATTTATGTCTGCTTTCTTTAAAAATTGTTGGCCAATAAAAAATGAAATGGCTCATTTTTTAAATTTATAGCAAACGGTTATTTCATTATTTGATGTAAAAAATTTGATTAAAGGTTGAACTACTTTGTTAAAAATACATGTTTTTTAAGAATCACCTCTTTGGTTGGAAATTGAACTTTTTGTTGAAAATTCGGTTTTCTTTTTTTTTTTAAATTAATTTTTCATCTGAAAATTTAACTATTCTATTCTTCGTTGGTAATCTATTCTTTACAAGATAAAAATTAAATTATTTGGTAGAAAATTAATGTATTTTGTTGAAAATTGCATCTTTTTTTGGGTTCAAAAAATACTTTTTTAGTTGAAAATTCATCTTTCTTGGTTAAAAATTAGTCTACTTGGTTGAGGATTGAACTATTATGTTCAAAAGTGTTTTTTTTTCATTTAATTTAACGATTTGGAAATTCGTCTTTTGGTAGAAAATTCATCTTTCATGGTAGAAAAGTAGTCAATCTTAGTCAAAAGTGAACTTTTTTTATTGGAAATTAACTTTTTTGTTAAAAATTCAACTGGCTTATGAAAAAATCGTCTTTTTGGCTTGAAAATCTAACTGTTTTTGTTTGAAAATTCGACCATTTGGTTTAAAATCATCTTTGTAGGTAGAAAATTCAACTATTTTGATAAAGTCATCTTTTTTGTTAAAAAACTTAACTGTTTTGATAAAAAATCGTCCTTTTAGATTGAAAATTCATTTTTATTGTAGAAAATTCTTCTTTCTTGGTCAAAAATAAATTTTTGAAATTGAAAATTCCTCTTTTTGGCTTGGAAATTTACCTGTTTTTGTTTAAAAATTTAACTGTTTTTTGTTGAAAATTCAACCATTTGGTGGAAAATACAACTACCTATTTTGGTAAAGTCTTCTTTTTTTAACAAAAATTCAACTGTTTTGTAAATAATTCGACCTTTTGGATAAAAAATCCATCTTTGTAAGTTGGAAATTCAACTGTTTTGATATCATCTTTTTTTCTCGAAAACTCAACTGTTTTGATAAAAATTCGTCCTTTTGGTTTGAAAATTCATCTTTCGTGGTAGAAAAATCATCTCTGTTTTCTATAAAATCGTATTTTTGGTTTGAAAATTCAACTATTTTGATAGTAATCTTTTTTGTTAAAAAAATCAACAGTTTATTTAAAAATGCGTCCTTTTTGATTGAAAATTCATTTTTAATTGTGTAAACTTCTTCTTTCTTGGCCAAAAATGAAGTTTCCATTGAAAATTCGTCTTTTCGAGTTAAATATTCAATTGTCTTGTAAAAAATTCGTCTTTGGACTTCAAAATTCAACTGTTTTTGTTTTAAAATTCGACTATTTGTTTGAAAATTCATCTGTGTTGGAAAATTCAACTATTTTGATAAATTCATCTTTTTATTAACAAAAATTCAACTGTTTTGTTAAAAATTCGCCCTTTTGGTTTGAAAATTCAACTATTATTCCAAAATATTCATCTTTTTCGCTTAAATTTTTATCTATTTTGTTAAAACATTAACTATTTTGTTGAAAATGCTGAAATGAATATTTCGATTTGAAATCTTAGGAATTTAAAGTGTTTCATATTGAATTCAATATGATATCCACATTAATTTTGTTTAAAAGAATCTATTCCCCTATTTATGGACATAGTTTATGGACGGTCCCTTATCCAAAGTCATGAAACAACCTTATTCCTATTATTTTTAACTCTTTTTACTGATTCTTGACTGATTTTTTTCTAGGTTCACCCTTTAAATAAATTCAAGTATGCAAGGATAAATTCAGCGATAAACGGCAACGTGAAAAGGGGTGTAATTTTCAGTACGTATTCGGCTTTAATAGGCGAGTCGTCCCAAAGTGGAGGAAAATACAAAAGCAGGCTGAAACAGCTTCTTCAGTGGTGTGGCGATGACTTTGATGGGCTGATTATATTCGACGAGTGTCACAGAGCGAAGAATCTCTGTCCCACAGGAAGTTCAAAACCTACAAAAACTGGTAAGAAATAATTGCTGGTCTTTTATTCAGTGTTGCTACAAGATTTGGAAGATTTAACCATTATTTTAGTATTTTACGGCGGATTTTTAATTTCCGTATTATACGAATTGATGGGTTTACTAATAAAAATAGTGTTATAGTAATTCCAGACTTTTTAGAAAATTTTTATCTCGTTTTAAATTAATATTAATGAGAATAAATTGTTTGGAATTCAACAATTATTGAAAAACCCTTTACATTTGCGTTACTTAATAATTGTACAAGAAATTGTTGGTAAATTTGTAAGCTATGGGTAAAAGGGACTAAATCTGACTCAGTAAAACTCAACTCTGAGCGGAGATAATGTAACAAGTTTATTCGATCGTGGTTCGATACAGACTGACTCCTGACCGAAGTCTCAGATAGATGTCACTCTAAAATGCGCCAAATTGAAATTTAAAGTAATTTGCTACAAATTAGTTACAGGGCCTAAAATGTCTCAGTTTCGGACTACGTTCATTATTAATTTAAAAAAAGAAAACAAATTTGTTTTAACTGTATTGGTAAAAGACCTCACAGGCCAAAATAGTGTCCTAAAACAGGGGAAATAAATAGACTTTTTACGAAAATATGAAAAGAAATTATATTTAATAAAATTATTGTGGGTACTATATTAAATTCAGTTTGAGAGGCTTTAAATTCCTAACATACCAAGTAAAAATGTTTTTGTTTTTTAAACAAAATAAATTGAATTTTCAGTAATTTCAGTAAAAATAGTTAAATTTTCAAGTGAATTTTAAACCAAAAAAGATAAATTCTCAACGTTAAAGGTAACATTCGCGATATTTTACAGACAAAAAAGTTTCAACCAAATTTTTAAGCAAAAAATACCAAAAAATAAAACAGTTAAATTTTCAGTTAAAACAATTAATTTCTAACTAAATAAAAACGAATCTTCAACCCAAAAAATGGCTTTATAACAGAGTAGTTCAACTTTTAACCAAGTAGTTGAATTTTTAATAAAAAAAGATGAATTCTCAACGAAAAATGTAATAGTTGATATTTGAACAAAAAACTTTTTTATTTTAAATCAAAAACAGTTTAATTTAACAAAAAAATATAAATTTTCAAACCAAAAAGACGGAATTGCCACAGAAGAGTTTAATTTTCAACCAAGAAAGATATAGGTCAGAAAAAAAGAAAAGTTCAACCAATTTTTTTTAATTTTCAAGCGAAAAAATATAATTTTCTATGAAAGAATTGAATTTCCAACCCAAAAAAAATGAATTTTCAACTACAAAAAGAAACTAATTTTCAACCAAAAAATGAAACAGTTATATTTAACTGTAAAAACGAATTTTCAACTAAATAGTTAAGTTTTCAACCAAACCGATCAACTTGGCACTAAAGTAATAAATCTTAAACCCAAAAAATGAATTTTTAACAAAGTATTTCAACTTTTAACCAAGTTTGAATTTTCAACAAAAAAGATGGATTTCTCAACGAAAAATGTTATAAGTTGATATTTCAATAAAAAGCATTTTTATTTAAAATAAAAAACGGTTGAATTTAACAAAAAAAGACCAAGTTTTAAGCAGAGAGTTGCATTTTTGAGTAAAAAAGATGAATTTTCAACCCAAAAATACGAATTTTCAACAAAAGAGTTCAATTTTCAAGTTTAAAAAATCGAATGCTTAGCAAAACATTTGACTTTTGAACCTAAAAAGATGAATTTTCAACACAAAAGTTAATTTTCAAGCAAAAGTCGAAATTTCCACCAAAAAATTGAATTTTTAACCAAGAAAAATATAGTTCCGAGAGAGAGAGAAAGTACAACCAAATTTTTAAATTTTCAAGCCAAAAACAATCGTTTTCTACGAAATAGTTGAAATTCCAAACCGAAAATATGAATTCTAAACAAAAAAATTCATTTTCAACCAAAAAGATTAGTTTTGTACCAAAAAAATAAAACAGTTAAATTTTCAGTAAAAAAAAATTAATTTTTAACTACATAAAAACGAATTTTCAACCAAATACTTAAATTTTCAACCAAAGAGATGAATTTTCGAATAAAATTATGAATCTTTAACCAGAAAAATGGATTTTTAACAAAGTAATTCCACTTTCAACCAAGCAGCTGAATTTTCAACCAAAAAATATAAATTCTCAATGGTAAATGTAGTTAGATTTAACTAAAAACGACGAATTATCAACAAAATAGTTGATTTCTCAACAAAAACACATTAATTTTCAATCAAGCAGTTGCATTTTTAACCAAAAAATATGAATTTTCAAGAAAACAAATATTTTTTCAACCAAGTGTTTAAATTCTCAACAGAAAAAAAAATTAATTTTCAACCAAAAAGAACAATTTCTTACCAAAAAAATGAAACAATTAAAGTTTCAGTTAGAAAAAAATTAATTCGAACTCATTAAAAAAGAATTTTCAACTAAATAGTTAATTTTTCAACCACACAGATCAATTTTCTACTAAAATTATGAATCTTCAACACAAAAAATAAATTTTTAATGAAGTTATTCCACTTTTAATCAAGTGGTTGAATTTTTATCCGAAAAATAAGAATTCTGAACAAATTATGAAAAAACATAATTATGTATGAACTTATATATGTATGAAAAAATGATTTTTATTTTAAATAAAAAACAGTTAATTTTCAATAAAGAAAATTAATGTTCTACCAAAAAATGGAACAGTTAAATTTTCAGTTACAAATTATTATTTTCAACTAAATAAAAACGAATTTTCAACAAAATAGGTACATTTTCAACCAAAGAGATGAATTTTCAACTAAAATGATGAATCTTTAACCAGAAAAATGGATTTTTATAAAAGTAGTTCCACTTTCAACCAAGCAGTTGAATTTTCAACCAAAAAATATGAAAATATAAATTCTCAACGGTAACTGTAACGGATATTTCAACCAAAAAATATTTTATTTTTAAATAAAAAACAGCTGGATTTAACCAAAAAAGACGAAATTTCAACCAAAACAGTTGATACATTTGACTTGGAAACACTGCAAAGCACACTAATTGTTTTTATTTTTTATAAATTTCTAACTGTTTCCGAAATTTCTCAAAACTAATTTACAATCTAAATTCTTTAAATCCTCAGCCCTATCCTAGTAAGCTCAGTGAGTTTGCCAGGTACATTTATTATTTGATATTGAATATAACCTTTTTAGGGAACAAAATTTCGGTATTTAAAAATTGATTTCTAAATCATTACAACTCCTATCGACCTCGTTTCTCGCCTCAAAATTTTGTATATTCGCAAAAAAAAATCAGTAACTGGTTGATTTATTTTGGATAAAAATAATTATTCAATTTTTTACTCGACTTCTGCATGGAAAAATAAATTTTGAAAATCGAAAAGCTTGGAGAAGAGACGAGGTTGATATAATATATAATTTCCATTTGTTTTATACCATTTTTCTATGAAACAAATAAAAATTATATATAATATTTCAAACTATGTATAAACTATATATAATTTTTCCGCCTGGGGTTACTGTATTATCCATTATTTTTTAAAGTAAAAATGTATAATGAATACCAAGTTTTTGGGTACTTTATAGATTTTGTAGGAATTATTATTTTTTATGGTTTACTATGAAAAATAAAGAAAATCAGGTTAAATTGTATAAAAATGACTATATGTTAAAATAAAATGTTACAAATTTGCCGTGATGATTACAAATAAATCTTATTATGCAAGTGATACTATGTCTTAGAAAATCAGCAAAATTTAAGAGGATGCTTAATTTTTTTTAAATTGCAATATTAAATTGAATAACAATGATTCTTTATTTGTAAAAGTAGCTTTATATTTTTGTATCGAACTATTTTATTGAAAAATCGTTTTTTTTTTGTTTGAAATCAATTTTTTAAACTGAAAATTTAACTATTCTATTTTTGGTTGAAAATTGGTCGGTTTTAATTGAAAATTCGTGCAGTTTGTTGAAAATTCGTTCTTTTCTGGTTGAAATATCAACTACTACATTTTTCGTTCCGAATTCATCTTTTCTGAAGGAAGATTTAATTACTTAGTTGAGAGTTATTCTTCTGTTAAAAATTAATTTGTTGTTGTTAAAGATTCATTTTAAATGAAAATTCATCTCTTTGGTTGAAAAACGAGCTATCCTATCTTTGAAAACCCATCTTGGTGCGTTACTATTTCCGTTACCGTTACAATGATTTAGTTTTGTGCACCAGGCCGTTGAAGACGTCATCTACGATAATTTTTTAACAATTTAAATTGTGTCAACATCCAAAATAACTAACCAAAATAACTAAAAGTGGTGAGCCGAGGATCCCCGTGCACCGGGTCACGCACCAGGTACTTTAGCGCGTATTCTACGAGAACATTTAAAAAATTTAAATTGTTCCAACATCCAAAATAACTAAAAGTGGTGAGCCGAGGATCCGGGTGCACCAGGTCATGCACCAGGTAGTTTAACGCGTATTCTACGAGAACTTTTTAAAAATTTAAATTGTGCCAACATCCAAAATAACTAAAAGTGGTGAGCCGATGATCCGGGTGCACCGGTTCGCGCACCAGGTAGTTTAGCGCGTATTCTACGAGAACTTTTTTAATATTTAAATTGTTCCAACGTCCAAAATAATTAAAAGTGGTGAGCCGATGATCCGGGTGCACCGGTTCGCGCACCAGGTAGTTTAGCGCGTATTCTACGAGAACTTTTTAAAAATTTAAATTGTTCCAACATCCAAAATAACAAAAAATGGTGAGCCGAGGATCCGGGTCCACCGGTTCGCGCACCAGGTAGTTTAGCGCGTATTCTACGAGAACTTTTTTAATATTTAAATTGTTCCAACGTCCAAAATAATTAAAAGTGGTGAGCCGATGATCCGGGTGCACCGGTTCGCGCACCAGGTAGTTTAGCGCGTATTCTACGAGAACTTTTTAAAAATTTAAATTGTTCCAACATCCAAAATAACAAAAAGTGGTGAGCCGAGGATCCGGGTCCACCGGTTCGCGCACCAGGTAGTTTAGCGCGTATTCTACGAGAACTTTTTTAATATATAAATTGTTCCAACGTCCAAAATAATTAAAAGTGGTGAGCCGATGATCCGGGTGCACCGGTTCGCGCACCAGGTAGTTTAGCGCGTATTCTACGAGAACTTTTTAAAAATTAAAATTGTTCCAACATCCAAAAAAACTAAAAGTGGTGAGCCGAGGATCCGGGTGCACCAGGTCATGCGCCAGGTAGTTTAACGCGTATACTACGAGAACTTTTTAAAAATTCAAATTGTGCCAACATCAAAAATAACTAAAAGTGGTGAGCCGAAGATC
>CAKNYM010002189.1:0-11382 GCA_932195095.1 Andricus curvator | reverse complement strand
ACATCACATCACATCACATCACATCACATCACATCACATCACATCACATCACATCACATCACATCACATCACATCACATCACATCACATCACATCACATCACATCACATTACATTACATTACATTACATTATATTATATTATATTATATTATATTATAATATATTATATTATATTATATCATATTATATACGTATATAATATGCTCGGTCTGTGTAGTTTTCCCACATTTGTGCACAGGCCTTTTGAAATTAAAGGTAAAAGCATCGACAACTGTAATTTGATGTTTGTGAATTCTCTTTTGTTAAAGCCCATTCGGTTTTAACGAACACATTCTCATCACATATCTCGTGTTTTGCACTCGACTTTGTCCGAAATACGAACTTTTCTTTATATCAATCGTATTTTATATTTATTTCTACACCTCGTTCCGGAATGGCTTATTTAGATATTACAAAATAAAGTACAAATTTTATTTTTCATGATAACATTAATATTTGTTCTTTATTTTTCATTAATTTTGTTTCTCAGCTATCCTAAAAAATGAATCATTTCAATAAATTTATATTGTTACAATTCATAATACGCATTGGTATTGAAACAGACGTATTTTCATTTCCATGTTTTTATAACTTAAAAAAGTGCGCACCCTTTAAAAAAACAATTTTGTTATTAAACATTTTATTGCAACTTGTGTCGTTTTTCCAGAAATTTAATTTGGTTATTTTCAATGATATTTTTTACGATTTGAACCAAAAATATGCATCCTAGCGTAAAGTGGCTTAAAAAAATTTGTAGATATAATTTAGACGAAAAATTTTGTTAATTAAAATGTTATTGTAGCTTGTGTCGTTTTTCCAAAAAGTTAATTTTTTTATTTTAACTGTATTTTTATCACACCGCCATCATAAGTCCGATATGAGGTTCTGTGAACGATATCTAAAATAGCACTTCTTAGCCTAGGCCGTACAATTTTTACTTAGGGTACAGCGTACTATAAAGTAACTGACACTGTGATCTGATTGGCTGACGGACATTTGTATCTATACTTTAGAGTACGATGAGTGTAGTGACCCCAAATTTGGCATGTAGACGTGCTGCGCTTGCAGTACAAAGACGTACTTTGCCTCGCGTAAATTGCAGTACTCGTCCTTCGTCTCGGGAATTGAATTGTATTAGATTGGATTCCCTCTCGGGTTTTTAGATTAGGACTCTTTGCAACCTATTTGCACTTATAATCGACTGGTGTAATAAAAAATAGTAGTGTGCGACTTGGGGTCCTTGTATCACAAATTACTATTTCATAACAAAAGTTTATAACAAATTTATGGATCTTTTTTTGGTTGAACAACCTTCATCTTTTCATTTTCTTTCTTCTCTTCTCTCTTAAAATGAACCAGTGAAAAATTACTGATTTCCAGTTGAATCTCACTGGTTGAAACAGCCAGAAGTATGTCACTGACAATCAGTGAGAATTCACTGGTTCATTCAGTGGAGTTCCGGCACTGGTTCAATCAGTGAGGTTCACTGGTTTCTCAGTACCAGTAGTCATCTCGTCGTACGCCTTGTCGCCTCTCAGCTGTTGAGGTATGACACTTATCATTCATTACCATTGTGATAACAGTTGTAAAATTATCTTTTAAAAACCGGACTTTACTCTCACAACAATAAATGAAGGCCGGGCTGCAATATAATGGGATATAATATGTTGCGGCTAATTGTGGGAAGACCGTTATTGTGTCAACGTGTCGCGTCGCTCAAAGTCAAACCCAAGTGGCCAGGGGCCTCCCACTATCAAGCGAAAGATATTATATCCCCTGCTCATTGCAGCCAGGCGCCAAATATTTATAAAACTAACACTAGTACACAATAAGGTTCGTTTTCACTCGAGAAATGCGAAGACTTGTAGTGGGACTCCGATGCCGTGTCGAAAGTCGAACGGACCTCTTTTTATAACGTGTAGAAACAGAAAGAGAGATTCGTTCCATTTTGGACCCACTTTTTTTTTTTGTAGAGGAGGTGAGAATGCATTTCCTCGGAAACCGCTTTCGCATTACTTCAAGGACATGTGGGTAAGGCCACTAAGCCGTGCTTCGGCTTCCAATATCTAGCCAACTTGGCATTTCTCTTCTTTACACCTAACCAGGATGCACGCATCGTCCTCAATAGTGTGGTGGCACCACACAACGAGCTCGTCGGCCTTCGGCATCCTGGTTGGGTATATCAAATTAGGCGGCGCGTCCTCAAGGCCTCCTCGCCGAAGCTGCCTCTCGGAACGCCCTGCACCTCATAGTCCCGGGCTGATGGTCTGTCTGGGACTTTTCGTCACTTGTGGCACAGAGGTAGCACTGCGGTGTACTTTCGCACACCGCAGATTTGTGCCCCTCTGTGCCGCACCTCCAGCATAGTCTGGTCCGATCGGGTCCCTTGCAGTCCACCACTACATGGCCAAAGCCTAAGCAGTGGAAGCACCTTGTCTTCTCGGTCTTTTTCCGGACTCTACAGGACATCCAGCCCACTTTCAGATGTCCTGTCCGGATTATTCTCGCCACCAGTTCCTCGCTGAGCTCCACGTAGGCCTTCAGGTGTCCCCTGAAGGCCCTCTTCGTCATGCTCACCTTCACGCTCTCTGGATCTATTCCGTCGAAGTGGCTTCGAACGGCTTCCTTTACCTCCTCCGCATCAGTTGTCGAGTCCAAATCGAGGACCTCGACCTCCACGCGCGGAACAAGTTCCCGCACGGAACTTTCAGCGCTAACCGCCTCCCTGATGGCGGTAGAGAGTTTTTTCCTGCCGTCCGTTGCAGGGCCCACCTCAATGAGGATTTCTCCCTTACGTGTCTCCCTGAAACCCTTAATTTTGACTCCAAGGGTTTCCGGTTTCACCTTGCTTTTCAGGTCCTTTAGGACCTCGGCATAGCTAGAACCCTCGGCCGGTCTTATCAGGACAGCTTCGGTCGAGCTCTCCTTTTCGGCTCCTTTTTCATGGTGGATTTTGGTGCAGAAGTGGTCGCTTCTACGTCTCCCCGCTTCGGAGTTGAGGACGCTGATGCAGTGGTGCGGGTCCTCAGTTTCTTTGGCGCCGGTCTTGGTACACTTGCCTCGACGGGACTCAGCGTGGGCTCCCTCTCTCGCTTCCCAGTTTGGGGAGTGGCAGCCTCCCACTGCTGACCGGCGACGCGAGCGTACCAGACGACTGGAGGTTCATGTGTTGCCCGCGTGGATCGCTATATCACTGGTTCAATCTATCATTTAGCGTCACTGGTAGAATCAGTAGCCATTCAGTAGCGCTATTTTAGTTGAATCACTTACTGGTTCATCCAGTCAAAGTGGAAAAAGCACTGGTTCACCAGTAATAATTCAAAATACTGATTCAACCAGTGACAATTTCACTGGTTCAGTCTAAGAGAGTTGCCTGGTTTTTCCGAAAATTTAATTTTTTAATTTTTAATGCTATTTTTTACGATAAAAACAAAAACTATGCGTCCTATCAAAAAATTATTAATGACAAATTTGTACCCCTTTTTTGGGTGAGCAACTTTTGTCTATTAATTTTTTTCATAGCTTCTGTCGTTTATCCAACAAATTATTTTTTTATTTTTAATGTTATTTTTCACGATTAAAACAAAAACTGCACATTCTATTGTTATAAATGTATTCTTAAATATGAGTCTTGAGCGAGTTGATTGTACTCAATGTAAAATGTAAACGTTTATTAAAAGTAATATATCAAGTTACATAAAGTTAAATAGTGCGTATACACCGAAAAGGTTGTAAGGCTATGGTGGAGCCGACAAACGGAGGATCGCGTTTTAATAAATTTCACGAAGTGAAATCTCTTCAACACTATCAAAAAATGATTAATAACAAATTTGTAGCTCTTTTTTGGGTGAAATTTTTTTTTTTTTTCAAGGAAATTCAAAAAGTTGTTATTTCAATCTTGCAGGGTGTTCAAAAATCAATGTTTTTCTTCTTCTAAATTTTGATCATATGTTATCATGTGTTGTTTGGCTTAAAATTTTCATTTTCGTTTGTTTTCTTGAATTTTGTAATTGCCATAACACTGGTGATTTTTTTGTTTATCGAAAAAAGTCATGAGGATAAATTGTTCCTTCATTTGAATACTGAGAATAGGCGTACATAGAATTTCTAAATATTTAAAAAAAGTGGTCTCAAAAATTTTGAAAATGCTCTTACTTTTTGAATTTGTATCCAAAATAGCTGGCTATCGAACTTGACCTTCAGTTTAGGACACTTAATGAGTGTACCAAAGGCCAATCTAATACATTAATTCTTTAAAAAGTTATCGTGCTAACAGACTAAAAATCTACAGGAATACATACATACATACATGCATGTATGCATGCATATAGACACATCCGTAAAAACCTGTTTTTCGGGTTCAGAGGGTCTCGAAACGTGCATATTTGACGAAAACTGGGGGGTCAAATTTTACACAAATCTAATACCTTGTCTGATCAGAATTTAAAAAGTGATATAATAGCATCCTGGTACCCACCAAAAATAGATTTGCCTGAAGGATGCATAATGTACATGTATGACTTACACACATCAATAAAAGACTTTCTATGAATGAAAGCATTTCCCTCGATACCTGTCAAAAATAGTAGTCTGAGGAACATTTACAGAATATGTATACATTTTATTCAAAAATTACAATACAACTACAATTATATTAATATACAAAAATTTGTTTAGAAATTAACAATATTTATGTATATGTGGAATGTTACTAAGATCTAGAATTATTAACGATTTTTCGGTTTTTCAAAAATGATCTTTACTATTTCAGAAATCTTAATTGAGTAAAATGGTTTTTCAATATTTTCCATCAAATCCAAAATTAAAAAAGAAATTGCTTAAATATAAATATTTACTGCTTATAATGATACTTAGAAAGTTTTATCACATAAATAGAAAAATATTATCAATACAGGCTCCGATGAGACTCTAACATGTGGCTTTTACGATCTCAGTCGGATCGGACAGTCGAACTACGATGTCACTCTGTTGTCTAGGATTGATAAAAAAATGTTAAACAAAATTACCCTAGTAGCAGCGTCTGCTTTGTATGACAGAGGCCAGAGTCTGGCTCAGCATCTGCTCCCTCTAGTCGACCAGACTGACGGCAGAAATGATCAGACCAGACGAAAAACAGAATCTGGTGATTAAAGGAACCAGATTCTGGTATTTAGTTTACACACTAGTAATTAATGTAGAATATAAATAATGAAATTAAAAATCTAGCAATCGGAAATTTGAACGATTCACAAGTATGACCAAACATGCAAGCATGCAAGCTTATACGACAACAGGTATTTTTTTAAATATTTCAGTGTGTCTCCTGGAATATTGTGACGTCTCCGCAGTATATTTTCCCAGAAAATGCTGAAATATAGTGTAAAACTATTACAGAAACCTATTTAATACCATTTTGCGTTATTTTAATTTTGTCTGGTGTATATCATGACCAGTCTGGGCGCCGGGCGCCAGGCTGCAAACAGATTCTTCTTTTTCTGGCGCCCAGCTTGCGCCAGTCTGCAGTTATCTTGCTACTAGGGGACACATTATATAATTAGATGTTCTTAGTGTCGACAGGGGAGTAGTTAATAAGAAGGATGGAAGTTTTTCTGACTACTGGTCAAAGATTTTTATTAGATTGAGAGTTCCCTCAAATCATAATTTGATGTTTGACGTTTTGACTACACTTCGGTAGTCCTTTTCAGAACAAAAATGGTAGTGAACATAACCTATAAGATGACAATATAATTGCTCGAGATTATATGAATATGAAGTTACGTTGGTTTACAGTTTGCTGAGTAAAATAAAAATACATAGCAAAGATTGAATGTGACATTGAATGTGTGATGGTGGACATACCTGTGAATTTTTATGTATTGTTGTTTTTTTAAAATTGGAGTGAGTTATGTTGACATGTTAAAAATAGTTTCTAGTTTAAAAGTTAAAAAAGTTCGTTTTCAGAGTTCTCTTTAGCGAAATAGCCTTACAACCCAACAAATTCTGCGTTTTAAAGGGGCATTTCTTGGGTCTGTTTGAAATAAATATCAGTATAAAAACGACTCGGAACGGAGCAGTTGTCGGGACTTGACTGTGAATTTACGGCAGAATAATGGTTTTTAATTTTCATTCAGTGCGCTTAAAATTACAAATAAACTAATGCTTTCTATGCGTTAAGGTAAAATTCCAATAAATTGTACAGAAATGTTCTTTTTAATCAAAATGGGTTATTTCCGATTGATGGGTTTTGGAGGTTAAAATTAAATTACGAATGTATTCAGTGTACGAAACAAAATTTTAAAAATGAACCACACATTTCAAAAGTTAAGACAATTCTTCAATAAACAATTTTGATCACTAATAATAAAATTGAGTGCTGTTTGATATTTAGGCTTAGACTTTTAGGAAAGACTAAAAAAAATATAATTTTCTTCTAGTTAACTAGATTCAAGGACAAAAACAGCAAAAGGACAAGTTTTTCATCATAAAAAAATATTTGAAGTTTCCTCTAATTTATTTTCATCGTGAAAAGCATTTGATAATTTTCTTAAAAACTATCAAATGTATATAGCACAGTATAGCACAAATATAGATAAAATATAACAAAGTATGTTTGATGTATAGCAAAATTAAAGTATATGCTAAAGTATATATATCTGAGAAGTACAGTTGAAGTATAGCTGAAGTATATCTGTAAAGTATAGCTCGAGTATGTGTCAGAAGTATAAATAAAGTATACAGAAAGTATAGTAAAAGTAGGACTAGTAGGTATAGTTCAATTACCCAGATAACAATGCATGCGGACGCACATGGGCGCATGGCGTGCAAGCACGATGTGTCGGCAACGATGCAAGCACAGTGACAGCACGTTCTGAGGGTAATAAGTAATCCCGCATAGTGCCCGCACACGGTCTGCATGATATGCAGCACAGCGTGAGTCTATCATGCTCGTCAGGTACTTCGGGCAAAATGTCGGCATATAGCGTGCGGTGAAGAGTGCGGCACAAAAAGCGCATTATTACTAAAAACATAATATAGCAGTTGTGTAAAAATAAAACTCTGACCAAATTCGCTTTAAGCATCAAATTTTTGTTATTTTCCAAGTTTATTTTACAGATAAAAAGTCGAAATAAAAGTTAATAATTATTTTTGTTCAAATTAAATAAAGATTTTTTCTTGGGTTTTGGTTCGGAAAATTAGCTTGGAGTAAAAACAAATTTTGAGGCAAAGAACAAAGTCGGCAAGAGTTGTAATTGTTTAAAAATAATTTTTTGACCTTTTAAAATTAAACGTCAAAGCATCGGCAACTGTTACAACGTTTCTATTAAAATGCTTCGCAATACAAAAATTCAATATATCTTCTTCACTATTTTTTAATATATTTACTATATTCAGATTTAAAATGATCGAAAACAAGTTTTTCAAGTGCACATTTTCAATCGTTCTACTTCTGAGATTTAAGTTCTTAAATCTCAGAAGTAGAACGATTAAAAAAATGCAACTTGGTAAACAATTGAAAGTAATTAACTAGAAGATTCAAAAGTATAGTGTTCTTTAAAATCCCTTAGTTTTTTAACAAAGGTGTTGAATAAACGCTCTGTTTTGAATAATTTAAATTGTTCGAAATAAAAAAATATGTTCAGATAAATATATATTTCTCGCTAATTCATTATTCAAGATGTAGCAGGAATAATTTTGTGTATGTCGCTTTTGGAATAAAAACCTGTTGCATCATCAGTTGTGAAAGAACAACTTTCAACACAAGAGTCTCTTCTTAAATACGTCATACAATGTTTTCTGTTACTTATGTTATTTTTAACATCTTGTTTTCAATAATTATAACTCAAAACACGTGCATGTTAACACGACGCTGGCACGCACGTGCCGACACGCGTGCGACGCATATGCGACGCATATGAGGACACATATGTCTGCACTCTTGCCCTGACATCGTGCCGATCTGTCGACACGCGTGCAAACACCATGCGGGCAAGGTGTGAGCACATTGTTATCTGGGTATATGCGGATATAGAATAAAAAGTGAAAATGAAATAAATACAAGCGATGTAAGTTGGGTGAGGAAATTGGGGACTTGAAATACGTCAATGTTGGTATAGAATCATGATTTTCACAACATAAAAAATATTCTAAATATTGTACTAATTGTAACATGTGCAAAAATTCGTAACAAATATTTAATTACATGATAATTAAATAAACTATTATTTGATTTTATATTATTAAAACAATAACCTTACATCTTTCACCTGAATAATGAAATCAAATTTGTCATGCTTTAATAATGCTATGTTAAGGAATAAAAGATTCCTGGATCTCTTACCCACATATATTATATAAGAAGAAGAATATAAGCTTCTTATATACATCCTCTTATTGTTATTATTTTCTATAAAGTTGTAAAACTGAGACGTTGAATTTAAACATTTTGAAGTGGATTTCGTGAGGTAAAAATGGAGATAAAAATGGCACGAAATTGGTTGAACCTTGGAGATTTTATCAACTTGTTTTTCTATTGCACTCAGGAACAATATACATTGCATACCTTCCTTATGAAATTACTTAAATCGCATAACATTAAAATTCATGATAGAATTCATTCATGATACTTTATGCTTTATCCCGTTGCTAGGACATCTGGAAAAATAAATCATACTCAAGTATAGATGAATTGTAGCATTGGAGTGATTCATGTTATAAGGCACACAAATTATTTTCGAATCTGAACATGCACAGTACACACTAGGCTAAGTTGTACATTTTAAGTAAACAAAGCAAATTTTTGAACACATTTTTAAGGAAAATACCAATCTTATCTTACTTTTCCACAGTTTACTATAAGAATTTGGTATATGGTGTGCCAATTACAAAATACAATAAACAAATAAAAAAAGTTTTTTATTATATAAAAATGTGAAACAAGTAAGAAAAAATGATTATTTTCCTTAAAAATTAGTTAAAAAATGTTCATTAAATTATTTTCAATTATCGTAATATTAAAGAGGATAATTTTATATATATATATATAACAATTAAATACATACACTGTAAAAAATGTTTGGAATTCTACAACAGTTCTACAATACAAGCGTAACGTAAAATTGCAAACAAGATATTGAAATGGCGAAACTACAAAACATGTATTGTAAGTGTTGTAATTCGTGGAGTTTCCGTAGTGCGAACTCTACGAGATATTGTAAAATTCCAATACATCATGTAATGTACCATTACCTTACGTTTCGGAAATAAGCTTCCAATACATTGATTGGAAGTTTCCAACAGAATTTTTTTACAGTGTACTTTAGCTATACGTTAGCTATACAATTGCAATAAAATACTTGTAGTACGGAATTGTCTCATTTGCCATACATGTTGTATACTTCGGAACGTCAGCGATATTATCCCATTCTTATGATTTTTACCCGGGTTTCTTTTGTAGACCGCAAAACTTTTTTTAATTGTTCTCGCCTTCTTATTCTCTCGTAATGTCTCGCAGAATATTTTTTCCAAGATGTACTTATTTCTGCAGTGTTTATAAACCGTTACAAATTCCATCACATTCAAACTCATAAAATGTTCCATCACTTCGGCGTTCACATATTCGAATCAAAGTTGCAATTTCATTCTTCACGATCGTATCAATTTTATCCAAACATTTTTAAATGTATATATTCATTAAAGCATAATACTTATATATGTATAAGAATATATAACAGATATTACTATTAAAATAATTAATGCATATATTAGTGTAATACGTATGGATGGGGCAGAATAGTTATATACCGACGCAAGTGTTCCCACCTAAAATTTGTTTTTATCGGTTTTTACTTCGAAATACAGCTGATTTATAGTAACACTAAACTATAAGCCTATTTATCAATAAGTTGTTAAAGCATATACAGGAGCCTGAAGTTATGAAATTCTCGCGTGCACCAATATCTTCACGTTAGATTAGATTATAGAGTTTATTGAAGCCCTGGGACAGTGTTCCCTAGGGGTAAAAATTAAGTATAATTATGAGAATAAATGAAGTATATGTAGTAAAATTACAAGATAGTAAAGATAATAACTAGAACCTATGCTGACCTATATAGAAGTGACGTTTGTTCGGACAACAAGTGGCAAACAATTATGATTTTGAACGTAGCTAGGCAAATGAATCACTTAAGAAAAAAAATATGCCCTTTCACAGATTACCGGATAAAGCACCAGATGACTGGACAAATTTGTTTGTTGATGTCATATCAGTGCTACACCTACGACAGATAATCCCTTCTCATATTATAAGCCAAAAGTCCATGGGTCCAAGGTACAGGAATGTTCTAACACAAAATCAGATCCTCGATTCCAGAAGCAGTAAGTAATATGTACAAACTTTCACTTTTATATACACAGTCAAAATACTACTATACCACTACACAACAACTACTACTACCACAAACTTATGGATCATTGCATCATTACTTTTAAATTCAGTTAAATGTTGAAAACATTCAAAATCATATTTGATAAATTACTAAGTGCATTATATATACATACATACATACATACAAACAGATACGCATACACTCATCAATACTAGCGTGTAGCGAAAGATACAAATTTTCGAAAATTAAAGGGCCTGGCGTGTCATTCTTTTCCTCTTTACGTTAAAAATGAATGTGAGAAGTTTCATTAAAATCAAGAAAATTTAAACCGAGCCGCAAAGACAAAATATGTCAAAAAAATCCCCAAAATATGTTTTTTTTCAAATTTACTTCATATATATTAGTCGTATAGAAAAAAACTCGTAAAAAATGTTGTTGCTTATGTCAAAATACATCTTTTGTTTCCAGAAAGTTTTTTGATTGAAGCAACCATTTTCGAGAAAAATTGAAAAAATAGGTAAAATAATCACGACCCTGAATTCAGCTATACATATAGATTTGAAAATTGAGGAATTTATTTAAAAAAAAAAGAATTGTCCTATCAAAAAACTGAAGACACATCTGGATTCGTCTCAGCCATATATCTCTAGTAGTTTTTCGAATTATGCAAAAAAAATGATTTTTAAAAAATTTAATTGTTATAAATGTTTTTCATTGTTTAATGTACAACAGCTTCAACTCACACTGAATAAACACAAACTAAATTAAGATAACACTATTTTCAACTCTAAAAAACCACTCGTAGAGAATAATTCATTAATTAAACATTGATTTTATCCCCTCCACTGTCACTGCATAACAAAAAAGCCTTTATTTTTGGGTGATTCAATCCAATTCAATTAGATTATTATAATTTCACAAATAGGAAAAAGAAATAATCCAAAAATATTTCATATAT
>CAKNYM010002181.1:0-12214 GCA_932195095.1 Andricus curvator | reverse complement strand
AAAAAAAAACATCTTTTCCCGGGTATATAAATTCACTCCAGTATATCCTACTTGTAAATGTGTATCTACACGTTAGTTTTCTTGATCTTTCTCCTTCTTGGCTCTCAATTTGAATATACTTTCTTTGCCGAGAGAACGGGGTATGTATGCATTACATATATATATCTCTCTCTCTTTTCAGTTATCAGGCAAACGGAAGCTGCATTCTGGACGTATCTTGTTTGAATGAGGGCTTGATTATGCTCACACACATACATATAGCAAGAAGGACCAAGTAAGCATCTGATAGATGGAGAGGTAACGAAAAATTCAGTGAACTGAACGCAAAGGTCGAAAGTTCATAGCCGTTTTCCTCATTTTTATGAGTTCACTTCGAATACAATGGGAAAATATTTTCCACATTGAAGATCATAAAAAAGTAAGTACGGATTGTAATTAGATTTTAATTGAACAAGAAATTATTACCAATATTGCATAACCAATATGAGATTTAGTTTTTATCAGGCTCTCATAGCCTACAGCGGAAACGTCTATAGTTTACCAGTCCTACCTCCTACAATATTTGTGCTAGAGGGTTAAAATTCGGCATGGATGTTGAACAAATATATACGAGGGATGCCCGGAAAGTATCTGACTTTGTGGTATATCAGGAATAAGAGTTAATTCTGGTCAACACCAATGATATCCCCTTCAAAGTACTCCCCTTTGGAAGCCACAAGCTTCTTCCAGCGATCCTCCCACTTTCGGAAACAACCCTTTAAAGACACATTTCGGAATAATTAACAGCTGCTTCGTAGCATTCTGTTTTATTTCCTCTACCTCTTGAAATCTTTTTCTTTTTAGAGGATACTTCAATTTGGAAAACAACCAGAAATCACAGAGAGCCACGTCAGGTTTGTATGGGGGCTGCCGAAGTTGTGTAAGGCCGTGTTTCACCAGAAATTGCTGAATAAGCTGCGGTGAATGGGTGGGTGCGTTGTAATGCATGACCCAGTCGCCACTTTTCCACAAATCAGGCTCACAATTTCCGCAACAATAGTTTTTTGAGTCCCGAGGTTTTCCCCTATCTCTCTCACTGTTAAATGACAATTTCCATTATTTAATAGACGCGCTCGTTCCACATTTCGAGGTGTTTTGACGGTTGTGAGCCTGCGAGAGCGAGGGTCCCTTTCCACTGAAGTACGACCACTTTTAAATCGCCCAATCCAGTCTTTAATTTGAGTTTCACTCATAGGCATATAGAATTGAGATAAAAATAAAATTTTGTTGAGTTATATTCTGTTTTTAATATCAGTGATTAAAAACAACGTTATAAATTACAGTAATTATTAAATTATTCAATGATTTAATTCCATTGATGATATGAATAAATACAGAAACTTTATATCCTGTAGTATAGGAAACCCTTCATTAAGGGCGCTTGCCGACCTCTTTGACATGATTTTTCTCTAATATAAACACAGTGAACTCTTGCCTATTCCGAGGGCCGCGAAACGTAAACTTATGCGAATTTCAATCCTGGAGGGGCCTCCACCTCTACCGCGAGTCGTGGGGAGATTTGGTCACGCGACGTTCATTGGCTTCTCCGGCCTTGTATCGATGCGCGCGCTGTAAGCATGTGTGCGTCCTTGCATTTACGCATCATGCATACTAGTGTTTTTCAAGTGTTTTTATTGAGGTACGACGTGATAAATATAACATTTCCTGGAAATAGTACCATTTTCCAAATAAAAATCAATATAATAGATAGTCACGATCATGGTAAGATAGGTACAAATTTCAGGAAGGTTAGCATAGTTGGTACATCTTGACATGGGAATGCATACGCCTTTCTGGAGAAAATATTCTAAACGTAACAGTAAGTTATAAATGTCTAAAAAGTGATCTTTTTTAAATGTAGAATGCATATGCACAATTCTGTTTCATCCTTTTATCGATTGAAGACCATTCAGTTTCACGAAATGAAATCAACTAACCCAAATTTGAGGTTAGAGTACCTGATTCTGATCAAATCGATCTGATACACTAACCTGAAATTTTGGATATTTTATTTTATTTTGTGACACTGAAAAGTCGTCAATCGACAGAAGAATAGAGCATGACTAAGAAAATACATTCTACACATGACAAATATTACTATTCGTACATTTATGTCTTACTTTTACGTTTAGAATATTTTCGCCAAAAACTCGCATGCATTCCCATGACGTCATGCTAAAATATTCAATTCAAACCAACGAGGGTGTCCCGCTCTTCGGGACTCTTTTTAATTGGTCAGTTACTGACGCGGGCGAGACCGTGCAGGGACCGTGGTGAGAGGTGACGGAACTGCGCCACTTGGTATATCCCTAGCATGGGGGACTTGGAATAGGTAAGCTTTGGAATAAGCAAGCTCTCACTGTACTAGGGTGGATCAAGAAGTACCATTTTTAATTTTTTTTTAAACCAAAATAAAATCTACTTTCTTATGAACCATTTTTTGTACAAAAATCAGAGCATAAATGAAAATTAGATTTCCAACTACCTCCTTTTCGGCTCAAAACAAAAGAATAACAAAAGAAAAAAAGGAAAGATTCAACCAAACACCAATTTCTCACTCTTTCCTTATTCTTTCTCTGTCTTTTTTATACGGGACCGAGATGTTTCAAGCCAATTTAGACTACCTCGTCAGGGATTATTTATAAAAAAAACTACCTGCAATGGCAATAGAAACTTATAATTTTTTAATTCACATATTACATGAGAATAAAAAACATAGAGAAGAATGCAAGAATGTATTTGGTATAATTTTCCATTCCTTGACGAAAATAAATTTGCACATATCATATATAAGACTTTATTATCAAAAATAAAGATTAAATTTATCAAATTAATAGCACTATCACAAACTTTGTTATATTTTGAGAGATCCTTTCTTAAATGAATTGCTTCATTATCCTCTCTCTCTTTATAAATAACATCTCCATGTATTCTCTCCTTTTTTTTATTTCTCTCATTATGAAGGATCTTGAAATCATCTCAATTGAAATCATAACCATGTATGATTCTATGTTTCGATAGAACTGAGGGAGTGATATTTAGGACTTTTATGACAATTAGCTTGATACTTTTTAAAATGTTTTTAACAATATACACCCAAAATTAGAATTTACTGTTGAAACTGAAATTGAAGGGAGATTTTCTAGATAAGACTTCAAGAAAAACTGATGAAGGCTATATTATCACATATTTTCATAAAAACGGTTTGTTCGGGAAGAACACGTAGTTTTCTTTCTAATTATTTCTATTGAAAAAAGAACTCGTAAAGAATTTGATTGGTAGAGGTCTTAAATTTTCGCATCCAGATTTTCCTGAAAAAAATATTGAATTTATGTACCTAAACAATTTCTTTTTCTCAGCCATTATCCGATTGATTTGACTGAAAAACATGTGCAAAACAGTATCAATCATGTTAAAAGGAAAAATAATAATCAGAACAAAATAATTGTGAATGATTGTAAAATTGGAAAAAGATAGGTATGAGAAACTAGATAAACAAGGTGTAATTAAAAAATTTAAATTTATAGATTGTGATGCAGTTTATAAGCGAAAACACATAAAGCACTTACAAGTAAACCTACGGAACTGTCACTCGCCGATTTTGATGAAATTTTGCAAATTTGTAGAACTATAGGAAAAATAATCGACATGTATTTTTTAATGTTGGCTGAGAAACAATTCTAAGGGTAGAAACTACCCCTCGTATATGAAGGGTGGTCTTCACTTTTCAACTGCAAAAAAGTCAGATGATTCAACAGGTGAGATACTTTTAAGGTGTTTTCGATGTCGCTGGATCTAAATCTGAGGTCAAAATTACGAAATTCAAGATGATGGATCCAATACGGCGTCTGCTTGTCGCACACGAGGGATAGTTTCTGCCCTTAGAATTGTTTCTCAGCCGATATAAAAAAATACGTTTCGATTATTTTCCCTAGTTCTACAAATTTGCAAAGTTTCATCAAAATCGACGAGTGACAGTTCCGTAGGTTTACTTGTTGGACTTAGGAGAGACGAATATCAAAATAATGTTAATAGAAGTCATGAATATCACTTAGTCCTATCGAAACAGAGAATCACACATGGTCATCATTTTAATTGGGATGATGTCACGATCCTTTATCATGCGAGAAATAAAAAAGAAAGAATTAATGGAGATGTTATTTATAATTAAAAAGAGAGAGGGTAATAAAGCGAATAATTTAAAAAAGGGTCTCTCGAGATACTTCAAAGTTCGGGACGATGTTATTAATGGGATAAATTAATTCTTCGTTTTTGATAATAAAGTCTTATATGTGCAAATTAATTTTCGACAAGGAATGGAAAATGTAACAAAATAACCTTTTATATTAATCTCTATGGTTTTTATTTTCAGGTAATAAGTGAATTTGAATTAATTATAAGTTTCTATTGCCATTACAGGTAGTTTTTTTTATAAATAATCCCTGATGGGGAAGTCTAAATTGGCTTTGAAACATATTGATCCCTAAAATTATAAAAAATATAGAGAAAGATTATGGAAAGAGTTCTGATTTTGACGCCTAAAATGGTTCATAAGAAAGTATATTTCATTTCAATCTTAAAAATTTGTTTGAAAAAGTGACACTAAGCTCAAGATTCGTTGCAATCTGCAGGGTAAATGCAGAGGTATTTACCTCAATGTATTGAAAGACATCTATTTTCTGATTAAATATTGCTTAAAGAATGTTTATTAAATTAACAATTTTTAGAAATGTGTGATTGTTTAGAATAGTGCTTCTCAAATTTGGAAAAGGTAATAATCTGAATAGATTGGTTATTCAGAATCAACCACAAAAAATACCATTTTTAATGTAATTCTCAAATGTTCCATGCGAAAAAAAGTTCATGACTATGCTAAATTCCAAATGACAGAAGGATGCGGAGTCCTTTTTATAGAAATACTTTATTAGTGAGATAATATTCAAAACTTCCCGATGCTGGCAACCGGCGGTTAAAGGAATCTGTAATTAGACACACCCCTATTTATAAAAATTTCGCACACGATATTTGCATAACTAATTAAGTCAATTATAGTCACGCAATCAACTGAATATCTTTAAATACATTTCAATATTTTCATAACGATCAAAAGTTTGAGTGACTGTTTTGAAAGAAAAAATTTGCAATTGCATACATTCCGTGCCTAATTAGTCATTCTAGGAATACGCGAATTGTTCTTGTATCGCTTTAATTCACCATTTCTCTCATACACTGACATTTTGAAATGAGCAATGCGGAATGTTGGATATTTGCAAAGGTCCAGTTTTGTTTCAACATTTCTCTTTGCGAACGTTGTACACGATAGAATGAACGCAGGTGGATATATCCAATTCGATTGAATTGTCAACGAAATGGTCGTGTTTTTAGTTAATTAATCCTATGTGATTTACAGCCTTTCCCGATGAAAAAAACTGCTTTACATCGCTACTAATATTTATTTCTCGTCGCAAATAATTAATACTACTTTCAATTATTAAAATTAAAATTAAATATTCTCTGGAATATTCACTCCTTTAATCTGGAGATAATTAAATTGTTACTTTGATTATATGTCCAGAGTGTATTCTCTAATGAAACTCTTCCACTTTTATGATCTTTTTTCTCCCATTATGTAATTTATATTTTTTTACATTCTCATTACATGAGAAGGCTCTTTTAATTATGATATTGGGGGTTTAATAAAAAACTTCCTAAAAAAAGTTTTTAAATTATTTTGATATAAGGGTTTTCCTATCTTGGAAATATTGACAGGTTATTAATATAATTGAAAGGAGGATAAACAGGGAAATGCCTATACATAGCTCGTTTCTAAGAAGCGTACTGAAGCTTGTAATTGAACTGTCGTGAATCAATGGATGTTAATTTCGAAAAGCACAATTTCTGATTAAAATGTCCGTTACAGCTGCAGTCTCTGTATAATTACGAAAATATGGAAATAGATTTGACACTCTGTTGCACATTATTTCTGAATACGTACAAACTTAATATATTCAATTTTGAACAATCTATTCAAAAACCAAAATTGTACAATTTAGAAAATTACATTTGAAATTGTACAATTTATAAATAATTGCACATATGGAATTTTTAAATTGAAGTTTTATGTATTTTACAATTGGAAAATAAGAGTTTTGAATGTTACGATTTCGAATTGAACATAAAAAATTAATACGCGAACTAAAAAAATAGAAAAAATCAAATTTTCAATTAATTTCATTAACAGTTACGAAATGACAATCTTGCAAAATTTAGATTTTAGTATTTTTTATACATATCACTGCGTATCACAATTTGATATCGTTGATACACTGCCAAAGAAAAAAAATATTTTTCAGGTGAGTTTTTGTTGACTAGAGAAGGGAACGGTTAAATTTAAAAAGTCCAAAGATAATTTTGTAAACATTTGAAACAAAAATCTTCTTAAATATTTTAAATATTCTTAATCAAAGTATTACTTTGTAATTTCGTTTTATACTTACCTCTAATTGACCCCACCTTTGATAACAAAATCAATGGATTTCAAGGAAGATTCCAAATTTATGAACAGTTTTAGGCTATACTCGCATTTTTCGCTGGAAATCGGTATAAAAGAAGATTTATAATCTTAAACAATGTTTTCATTTTATGTTAGTGTTTTTCGTCTGAAATTGCTATTATTAACAAAAATCATTAGATTTCAAGGAATATGTACAATTTTTTGAACAAAAAACATTACGTTTAAAAGAATATTTACAATCTTAAACAATTTTTTGTTATGTTATGTTAGAGTTGTTCGCCTAAAATTGTTATTAATAATAAGAAATCATTAGATTTCAAATAATTTTTACCATGTTTGAACAATAATGGGATATGTTAGTATTTTTCACCGGAAACAGGTTATTTTAAACAACAATCGTTAGACTTCAAAAATCAAATTTACAATTTATTCATTTTATTTTATTTATTTAATTATCTTTGAATAACTTTAGGTTATGTTAGTGTTTTTCGTCGGACATTGATATTTTTGAAGAAAAATGCATAGGCTTAATTATCTACATATTGTACAAAAATATTATATATTAATTCTGAAGTTGAGATATCAATTATCAAAAATATTGTCCTTGCATTTCTTTTATATTGTTTAAAATAATAAATACTATAAAAAACAAAAATTTTGTACTAATATTAATTTTATATATATATATATTTTTTTTGACACATTCTGAAATCTTCAAAACATAAAAATAATCTTTTGAAATAAGACTAAAACAATTAAAAATTTTCTGAACCAGTGAAACTGTCAATGGTTGAATCAGTATTTTGTATTATCACTGGTGAACCAGTGATTTCCCCACTTTGACTGAGTGAATCAGTAAGTGACTCTACTAAAATAGCGTTACTGAATATACCAGTGACGTCAAATGATAGATTTATCCAGTGATATAGCGCTCCACGCGGGCAAGACATGAACCTCCAGTCGACTGGTACGCGTGCGTCGCCGGTCAGGTCTTGGCATTTCTCGAGTGAAAACGAACCTTATTGTGTACTAGTGTTTATTTTATAAATATTTGACGCCTGGCTGCAATGAGCAGGGAATGTAATATCTTTTGCTTGAAAGTGGGAAGGCCCCTAGCCACTTGGCTTTGACTTTGAGCGACGCGACACGTTGACATAACGACGGGTCTTCCCACAATTAGGCGCAACATACTATATCGCATTATATTACAGCCCGGCCTTCATTTATTGTTGTGAGAGTAAAGTGCGGTTTTTAAAAGATAATTTTGCAACGGTTAACACAATAGTGATGAATGATAAGTGACATACCTAACCAGCTGACAGACGACAAGGCATACGACCAGATGACTACTGGTACTGAGAAACCAGTGAACCTCACTGATTAAACCAGTGACGGATTTTCACTGAGTGAACCAGTGAATTCTCACTGATTACCAGTGACACACTTCTGGCTGTTTCAACCAGTGAGATTTCACTGGTTTATTTTAAGAGAGTGGAACTAGTGCGAGCGTTTATTAATGGAAATCGTCGTTTAACAGTGAAGGAGGTAGAGGAAGACCTCGTGATTCCAGAAACTACTGTTTCGGAAATTTTGAGTAATGATTTGGGGATGAGCCTGGGTCAGTGGCGACTGAATCGTTCACCACGACAACGCACCTACCCATTCATCGCAGCTTATTCAGCAACTTCTGGTGCAACACGGCCTCACGCAACTTTGGCAGCCCCTATACAGCCCTAAGCTGGCTCCTTGCTATTCCGAAAGATGACTTTAAGGAGCGCTTTTGAAAGTGGGAGGATCACTGGACAGAAGATAGTGGCTTCCAAAGTGGAGTACTTTGAATGAGATATCATCACCATTGGTCAGAATTAACTCTTACTTCTGGTAAATCGCAAGCTCGAATACTTTCCTGCCAGACCTCGTATGATTGTTAATGTCAAACATATCGATTTTAAGATGTTTTCAATTTTGCGTCAATACATCAATATATGTGAATGTTAGTCTAATCATTTAATTTGTGTGATTCTTATCTGGGGTCTAAAGTTCAGGATAAGAGTAGTGCGGTTTTCGTCACTTTAATTCTATTTTATGATTGTATGTGATTCGCAAGTATGAGTAATGGATTAAATGAGATTTTTGTTCTCTCTGCTTCGGAATCTTAGAAGTAGAATGATTTTCAATTGGAAATAAAAACAGTTAACAATTTTAAGAAAAAAAAATTATCTGCTACATACGCCAGCTAATTTAACACGTTCATCCTTACAGTAGATTGTAGAATAACGTTTTGAATGCAGTTGTGGCTTTAAATCTTGAAACTCAAACAGGGAAATGTGTCAAATGTGAAATTTAGGAGTGTCTAGTTTATTTGCAATTACGTACAAGCGGAAAATGCGAGTGAACATACGAGAAATGTGATAAAGAGGCGGGAAAGTTTTGGTAAACAGTCTCAGACCCAGTTCTTGCCGAGGAGCGACATAAATTTTCTGGAAAGCGTCAAACTTTGACACTGTTATTTCCGACGGTAAACTATTTCTCGTCCAAGGACTTCCAGACCCCTTTCTCGAAGTGAGGACGAAATGCTGTGATATCTCTCCACATTCGAGGAACGAATATGTAAAGCACAGTGATATTGAAATTCTCCCGGGCTCAAGTCAAAAGCTGATATTCTTGTTTTCTAAGCAAAAATGACATATAGCTTTCAGTTTCATTTTAAGGGTAGCCACTGGACCGGGAATTCTCTGAGACCGGGAAAAACCGGGAAAAGACCGTAAGTTTCTTTTGTGACCGGGAATTTTACAAATTTTTCGAAGAAAAATATATCTAATCACTGGAACTATCACAACATTATTATCACATGATAGATTTCAATTTAAAATAAAATCGATCTCAACATTTCTTTTAATGTTAAATTCAATTATTAACTTTTTCAAATCTATTACTTGGTAAATTTTCAATTTTAGATCTAAATTTTTAAGCGTGCATTTTAAATTTACAGAATTGTAAAATGCAGTTTTCAAGACTTAAGCAATTAAAAATTAAAATTAAGCGTTTCGCCGTCCCGAAATTAGGGATGAGTATAGTCAAGTATTTCTCAAAAATTTAAGTCTAGTCTTATTTTTAATTATCTTGTCATAGCTTATCTTTAAAAATAATAAAAATGTAAAATTTTCGAAAAATCAACGGATATTCAAGAAAAGTATAATATCTTCCGACATTCCCAAAAAAAGTTAAGAAAAGGTGCTTTGCGTAGGAAAAATTGAGATCAAAATACCACAGGACGCAATTATGAATTGGAGTTTTCTAAAAGAATCTTAGTTTCTTTAAAAATAATTGATTGAAAGCAATAACTGATGACAGAAACCCTTTTCGACTTACTAATTTGTTTTTTATTTAAAATTTCCTCTTTATCACACTAACCTGGTTATCTCATTTACCCCTATCGACCCTACCAATTTCCGGTATCAAACGCCAACAAAACAAAAAATAGTACACAAATGATGAATTTAATGATTCTGAATAATAATCTGAAGAATAATGACAATCTGAAAAATTTTATGATTTTTTTAAAATTCAAAATATCAATTTTCGACGAAAAACACTAATTTACAAAAAAATTGTTCCAAATTGTAAACCTTCTTTTAAATTTAATTACTTTGGTTTAAAATAACTGATTTTCTAACCTATAATTGTGCAAAAAAATTTTATCTTCTTTATAATCTAAAGATTCTTTTTTACTAAGAATACCGATTTCGGGTGTAAAACGCCATTGTAACCTAAAATTGTCACAAAGTTGTGAATCTTCTTTGAAATCTAAGTTTTCCATTAAAACATTTTTTTAATAACCGATTTCCTGTCAAAAACGCGAGTATAACCAGAAGCAGTTTACGAATTGAAAATCTTGTTCGAAATATAATGATTTTTGTTTTAAAAGTTATAAATTGCAAATTTTTCGTGAAAACGCTAACGTAACCTCAAATTGTTTAAAAATTATGAACCTTTAAAATCTAATAATTTTTGTTTAAAAATGCTAATTTCAGGTAAAAAAAACGAATACAATCTAACATTTTTAGCAAAGTACTACGATTAGACCTTTATAATATTTTCAATAATTTGTTAATTAATTTGAAAGTTTTAATTTAACCGCGCAAGTGTAGTAAAAAGCACTAACCTAAAATTGTTTGAAAATTATTGACCTTTGTAATCTAATTATTTTTTAATAAAAACGTAAATTTCCATCGAAAAACACTATTACAATCCGAAATTGTTCATGCTTGTAAATTTTGTTATTTTAAACAATAATAATCGTTGGATTTAAATCTTAATTATTTTTTGTTCAAAGATACAAATTTCAGGTGAAACACACCAACATAACCGAAACATGTTGAAAAATTGTAAATATTCTTTGAAATGGAGTAATTTTTTATTAAAAATGCAAATAATTTTCGACGAAAAACACTAACATCATACAAAATTGTTAAAAGATTCTAAATCTTGTTCAAATGATTAAGATTTATGTTTGAAAATAACAATTTTCGATGTAAAATTTCAACGTAACCTAAAATTGTTCAAAAATTATGAATCTCATTTGAAATCTAATGAATTTAAATGAAAATCTCAATTACCGACGAAAACTTTAACACAATCCGGAATTGTTCAAGCTCATAAATTTTATTATTTTAAATAAAAATCAGGAGATTTAAATCTGATGACTATATTTTCAAAAATACCAATATTAGATAAAACACGCTAACAGAACCCAAAGTTGTCGAAAAATTGTAAATATTTTTAGAAATCTAATAATTTTTTATTAAAAATAACAACAATTTGCGACGAAAATCATTAACAGAACATAACAAAAAATTGTTCAGAATTGTAAATCATCTTCGAAATCTAATCATTTTTGTTTGAAATAACCGGTTTCCTGTGAAAAATGTTAACATAACCTGAAACTGTTCAATAATTGCAAATCTTCTTCAAACTATAATAATTTGTATTTTAAAATAACAAGTTTTGGTTTAAAACGTTGAAATAACCTGAAATTGTTAAAATTTGTAAATCTTTGAAATTTTTTTTCATTAAAAATACTAATTGCCGATGAGAAACACTAACATAACCTAAAATTGTTAAAAGATTCCAAATCTCGTTCGAATTATGATTTTTGTTTGAAAATAGCAATTGTTGGCGTTAAAACTTAACGCAAACTAAAATTGTTACCAAATTATGAACTTTTAAAATATAATGATATTTGTTTCAAAAATTTGGAACAGTAAGCAAAGTTAACAAAACCGAAAGATTTAATATTGAAATTCTTTTAAAAAAATACTAATTTCCACCAAAAAGTACTAACACAAAACATTCATAATATTTAAAATTATTTATTAGATACACTCAACTCCCGATATAAGAAAGACTTCAAGCATGGCTTGCAATGGCCTTGATCCTAAATCGGGGTAATCCAAACGTAAACAGGCAGGGCCGCGCGAACCATTTCTGTTGGATTTGGATGAATGACGCAACCTGATGTAACTCATGCGCTGAGAGTGCGGCCCTCATGCTGTTGGTCACGCTTGAATGAGCACCGCCTCTTTCTCGGTCCCGTGGCTCCCCTTATCAGGAAACTGCCGATGACATGAATTCTAGGAATATCGTAAACGGGGGGGGGGG
>CAKNYM010002169.1:0-12121 GCA_932195095.1 Andricus curvator | reverse complement strand
TCGAAATGCATGAAAAAATTATTTTTCTTTCTCCAATTCCCCTCTTTTCCCCTTTTTCAAATAATTCCTCCTTTTTCTAGATTTCTCGCTTAAATGCAAACTGAATTAATGGAACCCTATAAGAAAATGTAACTATATTTTTCGTTAAAAGGTCATTCTTTCAATTGAAAAGTAAATTATTATATTTTCGGTTCAGAATTCATCTGGTTTGGTTAAAAATTCAACTACTTGGTTGAAGTTCTAACAGTTGTTTGAAAATTTGTTTTTTTTTTAGTTGAAAATTGAATTTTCTTAACTAAAAATATAACTTATGCAGTTTTTGCAGAATATTGATGAATTTTAGATGAAATTCAACTATTACATTTTTCATTGACAATTCATCTTTTTTTGTTAAAAATTCAACTACATAGTTGAAAGTTTAATTACTTTGATGAAAATTCATTTCATTGGTTTAAGATTTGACTAATTTTTTAGAAATCCATTTTTTGTTTGTTTTTGGAAATTATTTTTTTAACAGAAAATTTAACTACTCCACTTTTGGTTGAAAATGGATTGTTTTTAGTTGAAAATTCAACTATTAAATTTTTCATTGTGAATTCATCTTCTGTTTTGAAAATTAGTTTTTTTTTCTTTTCTTTAAAAATTAAATTTTTTAACCGAAAATTCAACTATTCCATTTTTTGTTAAAAATCGATCGTTTTCATAAACTTGGCTAGTCGTCTCGAATTTTAGGAACGACTAGTCCATCCCCTTCTCCAACTTCCCCAATTTTTCGGGACGACTAGACGTAGCCGAAAATTGAACTTTTTGTTAGAAAATGTATGTAAAATTGATTAGTGTAAATTAAATGAAGATCCATCTGTAGATCTTTGGTTGTAAATTCAACTACTTGGTTGAAAATTAACTTTTTAGTTGAAAATTCAACTGCTTTGTACAAAATTCGTCTTTTTAGCTTACAAATCCAACAGTTTTATTGAAAGATCTCTCTTTGGATTGAAAATTCTATTATATTGGTAGAAAATTCAACTATCTGGTTGAAAATTAACTTCTTGGTTAAAAATTAATATTTTTTGGCAGAAAATTCAACTGTTCTCTAGAGAATTCGCCTTTTTCGCTTGAAATTCAACAATTTTGTTGACATTTTTTTTCTCTCTTGAATGAAGAATTGTTCTTGTTTGAAAATGAAATTTCATCTCTTTTTTTTTTAGAAATTTTATCTTTTTTGGTAAAATTCGACTGTTTTTTGTTTAAAAATTTAAAAAAATGGTTGAAATATCACCTATAATATTTTTCGTTGAAAATCAATCTTCTTTGATTCAAAATTCAATTACTTGGTCGAAAGTTGAGTTTCTTCGGATTAAAAATTCTATTATATTGGTAGAAAATTCAACTATTTGGTTGAAAATTAACTTCTTGGTTAAAAATTAATATTTTTGGGCATAATACTCAACTGTCTTCTAAAAAATTTGTCTTCTTGGCTGGAAAATTCAAATATTTGGTTCAAAATGCAACTGTTTTTGTATGCACTTTAATCTTTTTTGTTTATGAATTCGACAAATTGGTTTGAAATTCATTTTTGTAGATTGAAAATTCAACCATTTGCTTCAAAATTCAACTATTTTGATGAAAATCCCTCTGCTTTCCTTGAAAGTTCAACTATTTGGTCGTAAATGCAACTGTTTGGTCTACATTTTTGTTTGTTTGAAAATTTAACTATTCGCTCAAAAAATCATCTTTCTTCGTTGAAAATGCATGTCTTTTGGTAGAAAATTAATCTTTTTTATTGAAAATTTAACCAAATTTGGTTTAAAATGCAATACATTTCAACTTGAAATTTTAAGCATTTCGTATTGAATTCAATATCGTACGTAAATGTACATTAATATAATCTACAAGAATTTATTCCCCTATTTTCGTGAAAAATCACCCTATTTCCCCTGTTTTGAGAGCAGTTTGGGCTGTGAAGTCTGTTAAAATATTATGTCTTTATGTTTTGTGTTTTATTTTAGGCGTTTATCAAATGAAACCGAAGAAAAAATGTGCATTTTTGTGATGCAGAAGGGGAGTGGTGGAATAAGTTTTTAAAATAACGTGACGTAGTTTTTTAACGGCCCCTTAGTGGTATGTCAGTTTCGTTAAGTTCTTTTCGTAATTATTATTTAGATTAAAAGAATTTTTCTATTTTGTGCTTCTAATTATTTCAATAACAATATACTATTAGTGTTGAAAAATATGATTATCACCAGGAAGTACTTTTACTTTAATAATGAATTTTTTTTATTCATTTTATATAAAATTTTTCAATGGATAATTGCAAATTACCGTGGAAAGGTAGAGAATTCTCATTAAGGCATTATACAACAACAAGTCTGCATTTCTTTTAAAAGATAGTATCTGACATTACCTAATCAAACCGTTCATAAAAGACACATCATGCTTGTTAGACGAATAATTCACAAGATCTTTACGAGATTCCACAAAAAACTGTCATCGGTCAAAGAAAGATGTCTGATATTATTGTCACACAAATGCCAAGGTAAATATTAATAAAAAGTACAAGTGGAAAATAAAATTACACAATATTTTATATATTATATTAATATTATTGTTTGCCAAATTATTCTGAAGAATCAAACTGAATCTAATACATTGAGTTCAAAATATAATTATAACCTCTTCAGGTTGTAAATTCGTGAATAAAAATCAGTTCAAGCAGTAAAAGTAGTACAATAAAAGCTGGAAAAACTAGAATATTAACTTCTGCATAAAGAAATCGTTTTCACTTCATTAATTTTACTTGGTAATTGAAACCGTTTATATAAGGTATTTTTCACTACTATACATAAAACACAGGTGCATTTTAAATCAATCAGTTGTCATTGCAAATTGTAAATAATTTACATACTAGAAATAAATGAATTCACAGGAAACAAAAACGGCATTATTAAACGATCATTTGCCATAAATAAAAATATCACACTTGTTTCAAGAGGTAATTTTCGATTATAACTTTAACACGTTCTTTAACTATTTATATGACTATGTTTGTAGAAGAAAAGCCTTCTATTAATACGTAAATAGTTAATAGAAATGATCACCTAGATGAAAATTTAATCTATTTCAAAATAATAATTCTTGTCGGTTGTTCAGTTTGAAGAGAATAAATTTTCTTCGAACGGTTCTAATTGGTGTCAATCTTGATTAGAATTTAAATGTCCTTCATTGTCCGGAAATGAAGTTTCTCTTCGTTTTCAATATTCTTAATTGTCCCTAAAGAAGATAAATTATTTGGAATTGAAAATCATTAAAATACGGCTAATTTTGAAACACGAGTCCACGGTCAGAGTAAATTAAGATAAATTTAAATTCAATTGATTCTCTAAAACTAGCGTTTGGTTTGAAAGAATATGTTTGTTAATAATAGCAATCTATTAACTTAAAGATTTTATTTTAAACTTTTCTGAAAGCTAATTTAATTTATTATTCAAGACCCATAATTAATAAATCAAAGTCTTAATTCTCAGCATTGAAAATTCTAGTGGGTTAAAAAAAATTCAACTCTCAGAAAATCAAAGTCTAAAGTTCAGATAAAAGTGTAAAAAAATCATAGCCCCAAAAATGCAAAAGTCCATTGTACAATGAACTTATAAAAGTAAAAACTATAATCCTATTAAAATTTAAATCCTGAGTAACTGGAAGCCCTTGATATTAAAATGGATCAAACTTAATCGGCATAAATTTAAGAGTCTTAAATTTTAATAAAATAAACCCTAAGAATTTCTTAACATAATCTGTATACTTTTTGTGGCCATAAATGAAATTTAATCTATATGCAACCCTCCTTTTTCAAATATCATTTACTGATTCCGGTTTTCTCCCGGCTAGTTGTTAATTTTTCCCGGTCAATTTAAAAGAGTTCAAAAGATTTGAATGATTTCAAACGATTTTTAAAGATTACAAGAGATTTCCAAACATTTAAATAGGTTTCGACGATTTTTTATTTTCAATCGGGAATTTTGGAAAAGAATTATAATTCTTTACGGAAATTTCCTGTTTGAAAGTGAAAATTATAACTTTTTTATGGAAAATACCTGTTCCAAAGTGAAAATTATAATTATTTACGAAAGTTCCCTGTTCTAAGTCTAAATTATAATTAATTACAAAAATTCCCTGTTCCAATTTAAAATTATATTTATTTCCAAAATTTTCAATTATAATTCAGAAATATGCTAAATTCTTTTTTCTAAAATTTGGAAGAGGGAAGTTTCAAATTCTGGCAAATTCTTATTTGGAAAAAATAGAATTTTAAATTCAAACAAATTCTGATTTTGAACAAGGAATTTTCAAAATCTGATGGATTCCGACTTGGCACAGGGATTTTTTGTATAAATAAGAAATAAATTTTAATTCTTTACGAAATTTCCTACTGCAAAGTCAAAATTATAATTCTTTACGGGATTTTTTTCTATTTCATTTATTTATTCCCCGTCCAAACTCAGAATTATAATTTTTTTTATAAAAGCCTATACCAAGTTACAATTAAATTAATTTCGAAAATTCCCTGTTCCAATTCAGAGTTATGTTTATTTGCAACATTTTCTATTACAATTCAGAACTTCCTTTTTATAAAATTGGGAAGAGAGAAGTTTCAAATTCGAGGAAATTTTTATTTTTGAAAAAATAGACAATTTTTAAATTCAAACAAATTCGGATTTTAAACAAGGAATTTTCCAAATTTGACGAATTCTGTCTTGGAACAGAGATTACTCTTGTAAATTCCCTTTTTATAAATAAGAATTACATTTCTTTTCCAAAATGTCCCGTTCCATGTCAGAAAGTACCTGTTCCAAACTCAGAATTATAATTCTTTTATAAAATTACCTATATTCTGTTTCCGAAATTCCTTGTTCTAAGTCAGAATTATTTTTATTTAAAAAAATTTCTATTACAATTCAGAAATATAGTAACTGCCTTTTTCCAAAATTTAAAAGAGCAAAGTTTCAAATTGTGACGAATTTTCACTTGGAACAGGGATTTCTTTTGAATTCCCTTCTTCTAAATCCGAAATAAAACTCTTTTCCAAAATTCCCATTCCATGTCAAAAATGTCCTGTTCCAAGTCAAATTATAATCTTTTACGGAAACTCCCTATTCTCAATTAAAAATTATTATTCTTTTAGAAAATTGACTGTTCCAACTAAGAATTAGAATAATAGAATATATGAAACCACTTTTAATTTGCATATTAATACATTCAAGAGCAAAATCCCGGTCACTAAATCAAATTTACGGTCATTCTGACCACGAAAGTTTGACAACTAAACATTACTGCCTCGATAAAAAAAGTATCTATAGCCCCTGGGGACTTCAACTAAAGATCCCTGGAGATTTAAACGCCTGGTTCGAATGTCCTTAATGTAACGTATGGATTTGTTCGTACCTTGTGGCGATTGTTGCTGGTGAGTCTGTACTAAAACGGAAGAGATCAGGACCACGAAGAGGAGAATATTGCGAAGCGAAACATCCGGACGCCCCCGAGGTTGTCTCCTCTCGTTCATGTTTTTTACCTTCGGACAGGTCCGATCAGGTAGCAGCCCACACAAATTATCACAAATTCACTCGCGCATTTTTGCTGGTCCATTTGAAAATCTCCCTGTTTTATTTATTTTTGTTTCTTCTCCCTTTTCCACTATCTTGTTAACAGAGAGGATTCGTCAAAAATCGCGCCAGAATTGGTTGAAACTGACATTTTAGTGGACATGCCAGCACAACATTCCGTTTGTCACTGGCAGGCAGGAGCCTCGAGAGGTAGAAAGCAAAATCCAACTTTCACTCGGGTCTGAGCTTCGCTCTCGGCTTCGTAAGGAGTTGGCACGCCGAGGCCGTCGAGGTCCCTGGCTACCATGTAACTGTGTAACTTATTCGCTCCTTCAGCAAGGTGGGGAGATCAAAATAAAGAAAAAACGCACTCCTATTGTCGCGTGTCATAATCACATAATCGGATCCGTATCAGGTATTGAGGTCCCAGCCGAGCCCAAAATTTCCTTGCTGCGACCTTCGTGGTACGAGAGGCGAAAATTGATTATTGCCACCTACGTATTCCGGAACCAATCTGCAAATTATTGGAAATTTTTTTTATTAGATTAGAGTTTATTACAGGAGGGAGAGGGTGGTCCACATTTATTTCTTTTGAGTGGTACCACCTTTAATTTAATCCCGTATCTTTACCAATTTGCTTTTAATGAGAGAAAACAAGAACGATCATATTTTTATAATTTGGTGGCATTTAAATACAACATTTCCGGAACCAACCTGCAAATTAGTGCAAAATTCATTCTGATCGAAGTTTGTTACAGATGGAAGAGGGTGGTAAAAATATTTTTAAATAAGAACCACTTTGAATTAAGTCGCTTTAATGAGAAAACCCAGAAGTTGAGCAGATTTTTATAGTTTGGTGGAATTTTAATATCACTTTTTATTTTATCCTATCTTTAATAAAAGAAAGAAAAGAAAAATTAGATTTTTATACTTTCATTAAATTTAATTACTATAGTCTACAATTTATAAAATTAATAAACAACAATTCATAATGTAAAAATCACAATTTTAAAAGCATGAAAATTGAACATGCTTAATTCAAATCGATCGGCAGTTCCAAATTGTCCAAAGTACCTATAGTTTCAAAACTGTAAAAATATTTTATTGCTTCAATAATACAAATTCTCAAAAATTAACAACATTTAATTTTGAAAGCCTTTTAGAAGCCAGTTACGTCAAGAAAAATCACATATTTTTGTAATTTAAAAATTACAAACTTGAAACCCATCACGTTCGAGTCGCCTAAATTTAAAAGTCCTGGAAATTTTATGCCAAACGATTGAAATTTGAGTTAAATAATTATTTACATATGGGTGATTGCCAAAACGTTGACCACTTTAAGTCGCAGTCGTTTTCCACTTTTTCCTTATTATACTAAATTTGTTCTAAAATGATCTCATTAAAGTACTTATATCAAAGCACAATTTGGTACCGGTTTCAAAATTTTAGACGACTTTGTTTAGAAATTATAAATCAAAAGTACGCAACATGTCTTGTCACGTACTTGTCTCAAACTTCCAATTTCAAATAAAAAATGCTAAATAATATTAACAACATTTTTAAAATATTTGGAATTTACAGATATCACTTAAATTGAGTTGAGAAAGATAAAAATCAAGAGTAGAGTTCAATATTTTAGATTTTAAATATCAGTTGAATGTCTGTGCCACAACTCTGGTCACGCTGCATTTTTATTTTAGGATAAAACTGGAAAATAATTATTCAAACTGTTCATAATGCGGGCTAACATTTTTAATTTTATACTTAGGCGGAGTTTAGTATAGTTAAAATCGATTTATCAACATTGATTCCAAATAACAGTTAATAATGATCACTATATTTTTTATAAAATGTGTTGTAACGATCCATATTAATTTATCATACTATAAAATGAGAGGATATTTTGAAACGCTGAAGTCAGAATCAAATAAATCGTGAAAATAGTATTTTTTCCCCATATTTTTGATATTTTTATCTGTTCTGCATATATTTTAAAAATATTTTTGAATTTTGTTTGGTTTCATCATAGTTTCATGTCCCGTCACGCAACGTTTAGCAAAGTGTAAAATTCATATCCATCACAAATACGTTTCTTGAAATCTTAGTTTTTTATTTTCATAGTCTCTTGGGTTACCCTTAATTTAAAAAAAATATTTTAGAAGGTTTGGAAATTATTTTTTTGTGAAACTGCATTAGAAGAAGACAAGAATATTTTTTTTCATAATGACATAATTCCAAAAATTTCAAAATCGGCTGGTTTTTAATTTAAAAAGATTTTAAATTTAGACTTTTTGCAACAGGTTTTTTAAATTACAAGCGTTCCAAATTTTTGATATAAAAATGCGGAAATTTAAGTATCTCAAAATAATAAGATAAATGCCTCAAAATCACTCAATTGCAATCCATCCAAAATTGATCAAAAAATGTTATTATGAAAACTCAAATTCGCCCTCTTCTAATTTGAAAGCATAGAAATGTCAACATTTAGACATTAAAACCGTTAATAATTTCAAGTAGAGAGTACACTCAAGTTTTTAAGAACTTGAAGTATGAACTTTAAAAACTTATTTAATTTTTATACACATTTCTTCGATACCAAAATTTCTAAAATTTAAGGACATTTTTTGCCATTTTAAATTTAACTTTCAAAAATATGCTCCAGAATGTACAATAAAATATCCAGTCAGTTCCATTTTATATTTTATTTTATTTCCAGGGGATGTTTTGGATCCTGAATTTTGTAATTATTATTATGTTCTATGAAACAAAATACTAGATTTTTAACGAAACTAATAAAATATTAAATTAATATAAATTTCGACGTTAAAACTATTACTTCGAACAAATAATTTTTGAAGGACAAGAAAAAATTACTTATCCGAAGTAATCGTTTGAACATAAAAATTTGTATCGATTAAAAATTTAAAAACTCGGACGTTAACACATTTAAATGATAATAACATCTTCCAAATATCATTTCATAAAATATTTTTCTGTTTATAAGATGTTCAAATAAAATTTGAGTTTTGTATTTGAAACTTTATTTTTCTGTAAATTTTAGTATCTAAGAAAAATTGTATTTCGAGAAGCTTAATATTTTGCTAAAAAATTTTGTTGATAGGTACTGCAAGAAAAACGAAAATTTTGAATTTGAAAATTTGAGGAAGTACTTACCATTGGTTCAATGTAATAAAAATGCAATCAAAGATTTGCATTGGCCATGATTTCTTTTTCATTAATTTTTAATTTCGGGAGATTATAATTGTTTAGAATATGTTAAACATCCTTCTTTTTTCTTTTGATTTAAGTGTCTTTTTAAATTTCTTTAACATTTTGCATTTAATTACAAAAAAAAGACAAGTTTAAAGGTAGTCTCTAATCAAGTAAATTTATCAAGTAATGGGAATCAAATTAATAGCGTCAACATTTTCAGACAGAATATCACGGTGTCTAGCGAAATTTCGTTTTCAAGTTCAAAGGAATTAACGTTTTTCTCGGTTTCTCCTGTGATATATGTGTCTCAATTTCGCACGTCATTATTAGCTAAAAAAGTATTAAAATATACTAGAAAAGTTTACAAAATTAATATTTTTTTATCAGGATCGGTATGATTTTACCAAGGGGACCGGTTTAGGGCAAGTTTGAAAGAAAATACCTTGAAATGAAAAGTCAAAACATCACGTGTAATTAGAAAAATGACATTTACTGCTTCTGAATCAAAATTTAAAACAAGCACAGTTTTGTCAAAACGTTGATTAAATTCAATGGAAATTTACATTTAAAATAAGCCCAGGGAAATTTTTTAAAGGCTTTTTCCGCAATATTTCTGAAAGAGTGTTAAAAGATACAGTATAATTGGACGGAGAAATGTTATGTCTTTCATCCTGCTCTGAGCAAAAAAAATGTAATTTTTTATTATCAAGAAATGTAAGATGATTTTATGCAACTAACGAATACCAAGTAGTACCATACTTCTTGCCGGTAGTGTATATTGAAAAAATTTTAATAATATTTAATATTCGTTTCATTTTCTTATTCTTCTTAAAGTTGTGAACAAAATGTTTAATATGAAATATTCGCTCTTCAAATTATTGATCACTCAAAACGAAACATACAAAAAGTATAACAAAATTGTAAAATTTTTTTGCGAAAACTTACACGTAAAATCATTTAAAAATACTTCTACTTAAAATTTTTTCAGAACAAATAAATGCTTTGATGATCACAAAAAAATGAAAACAATTTATTAGAAAAATTCATTTTTTTCTAAATTTTTGAATTTTGTACCCTAAAACAAATCATTTTAAAACAGGGTGGCCGCTGAACCAGGAACTGACCGGGAATTTTCCAAATGTTTAGAAGAAAAATCCATTAAATCATTGGAAATATCATACATTTTATATCACATGATATAAATGCAATTTTAAATAAGATCGATTTTAGCTTGTTTTTAAATATTTAGTTCAATTGTTAACGTATTCAATTCTGAAATCATGCAGTTATAGAGTGTAATTGTAAAATCTTCTGGTTGACAAATTTTCCAATTTAGGTTTTCATTTTTAGCGTACATTATTAATTTAAAGAATTTTAAAATTCAGTTTTGAATATTTAGACAATTAAAAAACAATTAAAAGTATTTGAAATTTTTTTTGTTTGATGAAAAATATTTTAGGGTTGATCCACTGTAAAAATAAAATAATTAATGATTGTTTAAATTAAACAATAATTCACTTTACAAGACGATTCTGAATCTGTTCAAAAGTATTCAAAATTACAGCTTTGAAGTTTGAACGTTAACAACTATTGAACTGCTTGAGTTCGAAAGCCTTAGTAGTTAAACAAATGTAAACGACAACTATTTTCAATTTTTAAATAATTTTAAATTAATAGATTCATAATTAGACACTTTTATTTAATTTCAAATCCTATGTTAAAATATTTTGATTCAGTCTAAAATATTCCATTTTTAACCCATACAATTTGAAATATTTTGTTTTAATTACAAAAAAGTACATTTTTCAATCATTATCAATATTTGACTGTTTATTTAAAATGAACCTTGAATCGTTAAAATTTCAGAGTACTCAATTTAAACTTCGAACGTTAGAATTTCTATTGTTCCATTTTGTTGAACTTTTTAATTTGTGAGTGAACTTTTTTCATTTTGATGTATAAATAACAATTGAAACTTGAAATAAAAATAATTTAACTTTTGATTTAAAAAGTGTTTAGTTTTAAATCAAATTTAAAATCGTTCAATTTTTAATGTTTCCAACTTAAAATATCTTAAAAATGATATAATTTAACTATTTTTTTAATTAAATTTATTCAGAAAAAAGATCTTTCGCTCCGCTGGGATTCAAACGCCAGGTCAACTGATTTCCGGTCTGATTTTTGTTATTTTCCTAGTAATAATTGAAAAATTTATAAATTTATTGATTCATTCTTTAATTTAGAGCACTCAAAATGATAATGTGAATTTCTATTTTTTAATTAGAAATCTTTCAACGGTTCAATACATAAAAGTTTAAAATTTCAAATTTTGTAGTTTAACGACATTGTCTGAAAAAATGTCATAATAATGAGAGCTTCGATTTTATACGTATACATTATTCAGCGTTTGAATAAAAAAATTTAGGGCTTCAATTTGCAGATTAGTTTTGATTTTATTGCATACATCAAATAAAAAAAGTTTCAGTTGTAAGAGTTCGAAATTTTTAATTTCAAAAACCGTCAAATTTTTGTTGTGATCCGGGAATAAACCGGCCCATAATACAATCGGAAATATACTAGAAAAAATTCGTCTTCCAAAATGCCGCATTTATAAATAACAAACTTATCGACAAAAAAAACAGAAATAGGGCAGAAAAAAACAGCACAAGAAATTTCTCGAGTTTGACTTTTATGCTGGCATTAGTAGACAATCTTATTGCCTGCGCCATGTTTTGGTTAACAATTTTCAAAGATTTCCCAACATCCGATTGGCTGATGATAAATCGACGACGTTCAACTCGTATTTTTAGATTTATTAGATTTTATTTACATTTTAGGCAGGCATTGCAATTTGCTCTAGTTTTGCACTATCTTCTTAAATAATTGACAAAATGCCTAAATCCTAAATAAAGTTCCCGGGGGTTTTCCGATTTCCCGGCCTGCTAGACATTCTGAAAATGCTACCCCAAAATAATGAAAAAAAAAAAAAAAAACATAAACTGTCTTAGATAACACAGGCCGACAAAATTTGACAAAAGTCAAAAGCCAGAAAGCACACCAAACCTTTCCGAAGGATTTTGATACGCTGAATCCGAATCCGAACTCAAAATTGCTCCTGTACGTCAGGTTTTGAAGATATCCTAACCTAAAAGTGCAAAAATGGCTATTTTTAGCCATATTTGAGACAATATAACACGATCAACAATTTTTTTCCCTAAAAACTGCTAACGCCATCGTTTAGTACTCCTTTTTATCTTCCATTTTCATTTTTGATCATCCCGAACCGATTTTTTTTGCCGAGATATCACACA
>CAKNYM010002163.1:0-11931 GCA_932195095.1 Andricus curvator | reverse complement strand
CATAAATGACCGAAAATTTTCATAAATTTCCGGAACATTATGGAAATTTTTAAAAATGAATTTTGGGTAATTTATGGTAAGTTATTATATTGACCGGTAAAATCACCACAAATGACCAAGAATTTTCATGAATTCCCGGAAATTTATGGAAATGTTTAAAAATTAATTTTAAGTCATTTATGATAAGTTACCATATTTACCGGTAAACTTACCGTAAATGACCGAAAATGTTTATAAATTCCCGGAAACTTATGGAAATGTTTAAAAATGAGTGTTGGGTAATTTATGGTAAGTTACCATATTTACTGGTAAAATTACTATAAATGACCGAAAATTTTAATAAATTTCCGGATATTTTTGAAAATGAGTTTTGGGTAATTTATGGTAAGTTACCATATTTACCGGTAAAATCACCATAAATGACCAAAAATTTTCATAAATTGCCGGAAATTTATCGAAATGTCTAAAAATTAATTTCAAGTCATTTATGATAAGTTACCATATTTACCGGTAAAATTGCCATAAATGACCGGAAATTTCCATAAATTTCCGCAAATGTATAGACAAAAGTACTTTTCAGTCCCTAAGAAGTAAAAAGTACTTTTCAGTCCCCAGGGAGTAAAAAGTACTTTTCACTCCCTAGATAGTAAAAAGTAGAGCTTTTGCCCCGCTTCATAGGCGTCGAAAAGGGGTGAAATCATGCATGTGTCATAAAAAAGTAATATTTATTTCCAGGTGTTCAACATTATCAGTTTCGTTGCAATAAGGGAATCTCACTATGCTAATTCGACACCTGGAATATGTTTTAGCTTAGTATCTACACTTGGATTCACGATTACTGGATGCTTATTAGCATTGTATGCATGTGGTGCTTTCAAAAAACCATGTATTAAAGTTCTTCCATTTGTAAGTATAAATTTTGAGACTGCACCCTTAAAACAAAAAAAAATCATGAAAAGAATCATAGATCTGGTAAAAGTTTGTATTATCAGTAAAATCAAAAGAGAAAAAATTCTGGCCTTTAAAATATTTAGCTGTCAAAAACTTGACGAGGAAATTTAAATTTAGGCTAGATATTTCATGAAAATTTATATAATTATTATTAATCTCAATCAAGAAAAAAATTGAAATTAAAAACAGCCTAATACTGAAAAGTTTTATTTTTGGATCCCTTAACGCACTTGGGGCTCCGTCTATCCGTCCGTCGTACTTTTTTCCAAGAAGGGGATGTGAGAGAGATTAAGGGTTAATTATGTGACAAGGGGTAGGGGAGGAGAAATAGGGAAAGTGAGGGAATATTAGATGAGGGAAATAGAGAAAGTGAGAAGAAATAGGGAAAGGGAGGAGAAATAGATGAAGTGAGGGAAAATAAGGGACGGTAAACTAGGGAAAATTAGGGGAGGGGAAAAGCGAAGAAATGAGAGGATGAATAATTAGAGGAAGTAAGGGGAAATGTTGAAAGGGGAAGTGGGGCAAGTAAGGAAAAATGAGTGATGGGGAAGTAGAGGAAGAGAATAGAGGGGACGTGAAGGGAAAGGACAGGATATAAATTATGGAAAGTGATTGGAAAAGATAGAAGGTATGTAATGAAAGTGAGGTGAAATAAGGGAAGGCAAAAATGGAAAGTGAGGGGAAATGAGCGAAGGAGCAGTAGGGTAAGCAAGAGTAAATGATGGAAGAGGAAGTAGATGAGCTAGGAGAAATTAGAAGATGGAAGTAAGAAAAGTAAGGGTAACAGTAAAAGTATAGGGAAATAACGGGAGATGAAGTAAGAAAAGATTGGGGGAGTTATAATAGGAGGAGTAAGCTGTGGGCCAGTAGGTGAAGTAAAAGGAAATGAGGGAAGATGAGCTAGGTGAAGTAGGGAACATTGGAAGAGGCAAAGTAGACCAAAGGAAAGTAATAAGCAGAGAAGAATTGGAGGAAGTGATGAAAAATGAGGGCAAAGGGAGTGAAGGAAGTGTAAGGATATTGACGGAAAGTAGGTGATGTATATGGAAATAAAAAGAGATAAATTAAGGGGAAATCAGGGGAGTTGAAGTAGAGGTAATAAGGGGATTGGCAGTAGGTGAAGTGAGGTGAAATTATGGAAGGGAAAGTACGTAAAGAAGATGAAATTAAAAGCGAGGATGTAGGGGGAAAGAGGAGAAATGAACGGAGAAGAATGAGCGAAAGTTAGGAGAAATGGCGGGAGGAAACGTGATATGAAATTAGGGGGCTGCAAGTAAAGGAAGTGAAGGGAAGTGAATGGAGGGAAAGTGAAGGATGTGAGTGTAGGGAAAGTAAGAGAAGTGAATGTAAATGAGGAAAAAGAGAGTAGGGTAAAAAGGCCAAATTTGGGGATATTAGGAAAAGGAAAGTTAAAGCAACCGAGGGGAGAAGAATTATGGAAAGTAGTGTGAAACTTCGAGGAAGAGAAGCAGGAAAAGTGAATGGGTGTGGACGGAGAGGGTGCAGAAAAGTGAGAGAGAATCAGGGGAAATTAGGACAGGAGAAGTAGGAGATATTAGGTTTAATAAGGGAGGAGTCAAGAAAGTGAGGAGAATAAGGAAAATGAGGGGAGGGTAGCTAGTCCAAGTGTGGGTTAGTGTAAAGAGGGTAGGGAGAGTGAGGGGAAGTAGAGGAAATGGTTAGAAATGAGGGTGAGTAGGGTAGGGAAAGTAAAGGTTGGGCAAGTGGAGTAGGGGAAGAAGAGATCTGACAAAATGGGGAGGGGGTGAAGTAGAGGAAGAAGTTGGGAAAGGGTTGGTGAAATGTGAAGTGAGGGGAGGGAAAGTGAGGAGAGCAGGGGTGGTTATGTATGGGAGGAACTTTTATTCCCCAAAATAAAACTCTTCAGTTTTTATTTCAATTCTTTTTTGTTTGACCCACCCCAAATTAATTATCCTTTTTTTAGGAGTACGTATTTTGTATTTTATGGGCTTGTGCTTTTATGGCAGCATCCATCTTCTTATTAGCTAATAGTAGCAACGATTTCGAAGGAGAATCCGGAAAAGCACCAGTAAGTAAAATTATAACAAAATTATATAAGTGAAAAAACTTAAAAAAATATTTAAATTCTCTAACATTAATCAATAAAATATATGAGGGTATTTTTTTTGTTTATTTATTCCATAAATAAACAAATGATTATTTTTTGCGAACATGAGTCGTCCTTGAAATCTTTGTGAAATCTTTGAAATCTTCAGAAATCAAACTTTAGAACAAAATATTTCAGGTTACAATTGATTATTATTAAAAGATTCTCCAAATAGGGGTGTATTGTCCTAAGTCGGCACAGTAAGATTTTTTCTCAGAAACAGAGGATAAACAGTGTTTAATGGCGCTATAATGTCTTTGGTCAGGCACCACTATCCTTTATCTACAATTCTATGTCGTCGGGACAATGTTGAGTGATTTTTGCGGTCACAATGTAGCGCAAAGTGAAGAAGTCAATTTTGCTATTTCTCAAAATGGTGGTCCTAAGCCGGCACCCCCTTGGTTCTAAGTCGGCACATGATTTTTTCCGCTCAAATGCAAGAAAAAGTCCAGTTTCTGTATGTTTTAGGAGGGAATGGACAAATTCAATCCATTTGCAATGCAAAAACATGTAGAATATTGTCAAACTTTATTTATAGGATGGAAACATCTCTCCATTACAATAATCTGCAAACGTGCAGTCAAAGCAGAACCAAACTGAACAAAAAACGAGAGACGAGTGAAATGGAATTGTAACATAACAAAATAAAATAACACACAAATAACAAAAAAAGGTGCTGACTCAGGATCACCTGTTTGGTGCCGACTCAGAACACACCTGTAGCAATTGTCAGCTTAAATTACGTCCATGTCTACCAACCTGTCATCCGACAAAATGGTTAAGCCGACAAGCGCGCCATCTCTGAGGAACGCGCGGGTGCCGGCTTAGCCCGCAGTGCCGACTTAGGACCACTCTCCCCTATCTCTTTCGTACGTTTTTATTTTAAAAATTTTATTGAGAGATTGTACTATTGTTATTTTTATAAACAACATTTTTTCTGAAATAAATTTTTTCTCATAGAAACGTACCAAACAGATTGGAAGAGAACCTTTCAATGTATAAGGTGGGCCTTAAAACATTTGTATTGAATCAGAATTGCAACATTTACATGAAAAAAAGTAAAAATATAAAGATCTAAGTAAGTGTTTCTAAATAAACAATTTTTACTTTTTTTTAGTTTCGGAAAAAAATATTTTTCTCCTTCGCTCCGCTGGGAATCGAACCACAGGTCTTCCGATTGCTGGTCGGGTGCTCTTACCACGAAGCTACTAGACAGATCGAAGGCAGATACTTTTTTCAGATACACGCTTTTCATAGCAAGGTGTTATGTTTTAATACATTTATTATTTTTAATACGTTCTAATTTAAAAATTCAAACTCCATCCAGTCTAAAAAGACATTAAGAATTTCCAGCGTATATCTAAGAAGTATCTGCCTTCGATCTTTCCACTAGCCTATTGGTAAGAGCACCCGACCAGCAATCGGAAGACCTTTTTTTCAGAAAATACAAATTTTAATTTAAAAAATCAAACTCCAGCTAGTCTGAAAAGACGTTAAGAATTTCAGTTTCACAGTTGTGAAAGATATCTACACATGATCGATCGTTACCAACTCCAATGATAACACAGATTCCTTCCAATTTTTACTTGAAATATTTGTTAATGAAACTGGCCTTCTTCTTTAAAAATTAGTAGGAAGTGGGTCAACTAGGGGAAATCAAGAGAAGGAAAGTAAGGGTAAGAGGGGAAGTGAGAAGAAATAAGGGGACATGAAGTAAGTCCTAATTAGGGGTGATGTAGTGGGGGAAATGAGGGAGGGTGAAGTGAAGTAGGTGAAGTGAGGGAAAATGAGGGAAGAGAAAGTAGGTGAAGTAGGGGAAATAAGAAATGAGGAAGTAGAGGAGAAGAAAAGAAATGAGCAGAGAAGAATCATGGGAAGTGATGGGAAATAAGAGAGGGGCAGTATGTGAAGTAAATTTTATGAATTATTTTTAACAATGCTATTTTTCAAATGATTTAATTAAATTTAATTTAATGAAAAAATAAGGATAATACCGATTATTTTTTTATTTTTCGACTAACTTCATTCGTTGCAAATAACTTAAGTGTTATTGGATGAAAAGTTTTTTACAATGCAAATTAGGGGCAGTGTGAGAAGAGGAGAGGAAGTAGGGGAGGGAAATTAGGGAAAGTGAGACGAGAGAAAGTAGGGAGGGAAATTAGGAAAACTGAGAAGAGTGGAAGTAGGGAAGGAAAATTAGGGAAGGTGAGGAGAGAGGAGGGGAAGAAAGAGCGGAGCGGAAGTGTGAGGAGGGGGAGAACTTGGAGGCAGGGAAGGGAAATTATGAGTGAAGAAGGGAAGTATGGCTCGGCGAAAGAGTGGCAATAGGGGAGAGGGGTGAAAGCAGGAGAGGATAGGGGAAGTATAATAGGATGAGTAAGGAAGGTAAGTAGGAGAAAGAAAGTTGGAGAGGGGAAGTAGGGTGTGGAACAAAATTAGGGGATAGGAAGGAAAGTGATGAAAGTGGCTGATAAGATAGGGGAGGGGGCAGTTTACCAGCCTGATTAACGTCTCAATAGGCTACGAAGCCCCTTTTTGTAGGCGCATGGCACCTAATCTACTAATTTTCAAATTATTTTTAGATATATGGATTTGCGTCGATGGTACTGTATTGCCTCGAGGCTTGCTTAAACTGCAAGGTGATGTTGAAACGGAAGGCAGATTCTGAAGTGAAACGAGAAAGTATTAAATTTTGTGATAATTGTAGAGGGTGGAATCAGCCCTCAAGTGAAGCATACAATGGGACGGATTCCAGAAACAATAGTGATCCCAATGAACATTGGACAAGATTTTATGACCTGAATGCAATAAGTGATGGATGTATCATAATTTTTTAAAAACATTTTATGTCGTGCAATGAAAGTTTAATATTTCAACGTTAATTAAGATAAGATTAGAAAAAATAAGATCGCACTTTTACCAGTGGCTGCATCCAACTTTATTAGAAGTACTCGTATTTGCCTGGACATTTGGCCAGGGGTGAGGAAAACAACAGAAAATTACAGATTTATGTTTATAGAAGATTGTTCTTACATTATTTCTGAAAAGTGTATTCTTGTATGACATAAGAATCCATCAGATCCCTACGTAAATTTCCAATTGAGAATATGAATTGATTTTTTATTTGTATTATTTTGAAGTAAGATTGGGATCCTGGCAGGTGTCGAAAAGAATGGATAATGATAGAGGAAAAACCTATTTTCGGACTCGATTAATTAAAAACATATAGTATGTTTGCGCTGGAATCGTTATTGTGATATAACTATATAAAGAATTGTAATTGTAATGTTACAACAAGAATTGATGTATTTTTTCCAATTCTAAATACCGAACATTTATTGAAGAAAGAACTATCAGCAAATAATTATTATTCAATATATTATATACATTATATACATTATATATTGTTAATTCATGGTCTTAAATTACCGACGCAATTTTTGTAACAGAAAAACTTTTTAATATTGTTAACATATTTTTTGTAAGGAAATATTTCGTCGTTATAAATACCCTTTAACTATCGAACTGAGAAAATAAGGTTGAAAGTTAAATCACTTCATCATTTATTCAAATGTTTTTAATATCAGAATGAGCTTATCAGTCAATAATTTTTTACGATCAAGATTTTATCAGTATGGATAATTTTATGAATATATTTTAGCAGAACTGAAAAATTTGTTTCTGGGGTATTTCCAGACAAAAATGGAACAGTAGTTATGAAAATTGTCATCCAAATTTTTTACATTTAGATAGTTTGATTACAATTCAGAAGTAAACTAAATTTACCTTAGTTAGAAGACGAAAACAATTTACAAAAAAATGTAAATGGAAAAAGAAATGAACAAATTGATAGTATAGTGTAATTTATACAATATGTAAAATACTTGTAATTATGTATGTATTATAATTTAATTTTAAATATATAAACTTTAATTTACTTTAAAGAAATATTGTTGTAAATTTATATATTTTTATGAACCTCATTATTTTAATTTTTTAATCGAAGTGCTCAAGTTTCAAGAAGGTCAAGAAGTTCATCTCGAATTATTCTCCACATATCGGTCCACCGCAACAATCTGGATAAACTTTGGTGTTATCAACATCTTTGACGCCAATTTGCTTTCCTTCTTGACATCTGTAATCTGCGCATCTAAAAACATGATACATAATTAAGATATTTTTTTATTTAATAATTGAACAAATTTAAAATTAAGGAAGATTTATTTACAAATTTGAATTAAAAAAATCGTCCATTTGTGTACCTTATCAGTTACAAAGGTCAAACAGATTAAATTTAAAATCATATATTCTTCCTCAATTACAAGTATAGTGTTTTAAGATGCAATTTTTCTTTGCCGTTTCAGAAGACTATTTTGAACAATTAAGACATTTTGTGGAAACAGATTTCGTGGAGAAAAAAAGGAAAAAATATAAATTTATTTTTAAATGATTTTCCAAATGTTAAACATTGGGATTTAGAATAATTAAATTAGAATTTCTAAATATACTTTACCCCACCATGTTGAACTTTTGATCAGACAAACAAGTCAATCTAGCACAAGTATGTTCCGGATCTTTTAGTGGTACTAAACCATCAGGGCATTTTACTGAAATATTTAAATTGAATATTATAAAAACGTATGATTTTTTTGTTGTGTAATAAGGAATAGTGAATTGTCAATTGTAAATTATGAAGTGGTTGTAAATTTTAAATTCTATATTATGAATTTTATATTGTAAATTGTACATTGCGAATCAAAAATTTTAAAGTATATATAATTTGGAAATTGAAAATTTTAATTTGTAAATTGTAAATTGTATATTGTAGATTATAAATTTTATATTGTAAATTGTACATTTTAAATTATAAATTAGCATTTTTTAATTCTAAAGTATAAATTGAAATTTAAAAATTTTCAATTGTACATGAAAAATTATACATTTTTTATTGTAAATTTTACATTGTAAATTCTAAATTGTACATTGTAATTTATAAATTATAAATTTTAAATAGTTCATTGAAGTTTGAATAAAAATTTTTGAACTTTTAATTTGAATTTTTAAACTGTGAATTGTGAATCATACATTGTAAACTGTATATTACAAATTATAATTGTTAATTGTGAATTGTATATTGAAAATTGAAGATTGTACATTGTTAATTGAAAACTCTAAATTTTAAATTATAAGTAACAAATTTTACATTTTACATAAATTATGCATTGTTAACTTCCGATTTTGAAATGTAAATTGCAAATTGAAAATTATACATTTTTTATTGTAAGTTGTAAATTGTTAATTTTAAATTGTAACTTGTGAAATTTAAATTGTAAATTATAAATTTTGAATAGTGAATTGTAGTTTAAATATACATTTTTTAACTTTTAATTAACATTTTTTCAATTGTAAATTGTAAATTGCGAATCATAAATTTTGAACTGTATATTCTAAATTGTAAATTAGTAACTGTTCATTGAAAATTGCATGTCGGGAATTGAACATTGCACATTGTGAATTGTAAATTGTACATTGTTAATTGAAAACTCTACATTTGATATTACAAGTTACAAATTGTACATTGTACATAAACTATACTTTGTTTGTTGTAAATTTTAAATTGTGAATTTATTAATGTATATATTATGTTTTTATCTTTACACGTAAATTTTTTCATTTTAAATTGTATACTTCACATTGTAAATTATACATTGCAAATTGTACATTGACAATTGAAAATTGTAGATTGTGAATTGATAATTGTGAATAGTACATTTTAAATTGTAATTTGTAAATTAAAAATTTTATATGGTGAATTATAAATTGCTAATAAAAAATTGTAAATTATAAATTGTAAAGTCCAAATTGTAAATTTGAAATTGTAAATTGTAAATTGTAGATTATAAATTTTATCTTGTAAAATATATATTGTATAATGTAAATAAAAAATTTATAATTCGAGAGTATAAATTACAAATTTTAAATTGTAAATTGCAAACTAAAAGTTATACATTTTTTATTGTAAATTGTACATTGTAAATTTTGCACTTTAAATTGTACATTATAATTTATGAATTGTGAATTGCAAATTTCAAATAGTTAATTGTGCAGCTTGAATAACACATTTTAACGTTTTATTTGAATTTCCTAATTGTAAATTATAAATTTTGAATCATATATTGTAAACTGTATATTGTATAATGTAAATTGAACATTGTGAATTGTAAATTGTACATTGTTAATTGAAAATTCTAAATTTCAAATGTGAGTTACAAATTGTACATTGTAGATAAACTATACTTTGTTCATTGTATATTTTAAATTGTGAATTTTTTAATCTATATATGTTCTTATCTTTACATGTAATTTTTTTCATTTTAAATTGTATATTGCACATTGTAAACTGTAAATATGAGATTGTAAATTATACATTGTAAATTCTACATTGACAATTGAAAATTGTAAATTGTTGATTGTAAATTGATAATCGAAAATTTTTAGTTGAAAATTTCAAATTCCAAAGTTTAAATTATAAATTTTAAATTGTAAATAGTACATTTTAAATTGTAATTTGTGAATTAAAAATTTTTTCATTGTAAATTTTAAATGGCTAATGAGAAATTGTAAATTTTGAATTGTAAATTGTAGATTATAAATTTTATCTTGTAAATTGTACTTTGTATAATGTAAATTAAAAATTTTTAATTCAAGAGTATAAATTACAAATTGAAAAATTTTAATTGTGAATTTTGAATTGTAAATTGTAAACTGGAAGTTATACATTTTTTATTGTAAATTGTACATTGTAAATTTTTCATTTTAAATTGTACATAATAACTGATAAATTCTCAATTGTAAATTTTAAATAGTTAATTGTACGGCTTGAATGACATTTTTTTAACGTTTAATTTCAATTTCTTGAATGTAAATTGTAAATTTTGAATCATATATTGTAAACTGTATGTTGTATAATGTGAATTGAACATTTTGAATTGTAAAATGTACATTGTTAATTGAAAACTCTAAGTTCCAAATGTGAGATACAAATTGTACACTGTACATGAACTATACTTTGTTAATTCTTTATTTTAAATTGTAAATTTCTTAATGTATATGCTTTTATCTTTACATGTAAATTATTTCGTTTTAAATCGTATATTGTGCACTGCAAATTGTAAATATAAGATTCTAAATTATATATTGTAAATTGTACATTGACAATTAAAAATTGTAAATTGTAGATTGTAAATTGATAATTGTAAATTTTTATTTAAAAGTTTTTCAATTGTAACGTTTAAATTATAAATTGTAAGTAGTACATTTTGAATTGTAATTTATAAATTAAAATTTATATATTGAATTTTGTAAGTTATAATTTTCAAAGTGTAAAGTTTAAAATGATAATTATACATTGTAAATTGTGAATTAAAAATTTGATATTGTAAATTATGAATCGGTAATCAAAAATTGTAAATTATAAATTGTAAAACCTAAATTGTGAATTTTAAAATGTAAATTGTAGATTATAAATTGTATCTTGTAAATTTTACATTGTAAAATGTAAATTAAACATTTTTAATTCAAGAGTATAAATTACAAATTGGAAATTTTGAATTGTTAATTTAAAATTGTAAATTGTAAACTGAAAGTTATACATTTTATATTGTAAATTATAAATTTTTCATTTTAAATTGTACATTAAAATCTATAAATTGTCAATTGCAAATTTTAAAATATTATATTATAAACTGTATATTGTATAATGTAAATTGAACATTGTGAATTGTAAATTTTACATTGGTTATTGAAAACTCTAAATTTCAAATTATGAGTTACAAACTGTACATTGTACATAAATCATACATTGTTAATTTATAAATGTTTAATTGTAAACTTTTTAATGTATACATATTTTTATCTTTATATGTAATTTTTTTCAATTTTTAATTGTACTTACATTATATATTGTAAATTGTAAATATAAAATTAAAATTGTACATTGACAATTGAAAATTGTAAATTGTAGATAGAAAATTGTAAATGTTTTGTTGCAAATTTTTAATTGTAAAGTTTATATTCTAAATTGTAAATAGTCCATTTTTAATTGTAAATTGTAAATTTACAATTTTTGCATTGTATTTTGTAAATTATAAATTGCAAATTGTAAATTTTTAATTCATAATTATACATTTGCAATTGTAGATTGAAGATTTAAATTTTAAATAGTAATTTTTGAATTATAAATTGTGAATTCAAAATCTTTAATTGTAAATTATAAATTGTAAATTGCAAAATCTACATTTTAAATTGAAAATTATACATTTTAAATTGTCAATCAAAAATTTTTTATTGTAATTTCTAAATTATGAATCGCAAATTTTTAATTAAAAATTATACATTGTAAATTAAAATTAAGCTTAGCTTAAATCAAGGAAAGTTTAAAATCGCTTAAAGGCTACAAAAATTAAAATAATACTTACTATATTGTACCATCTGTACAGACAAATTAATGCACAGAGCAATGAAGATGAACAAGGTAATACACTTCATGTCGAGACTAGTCGTTTAGATACACTAAGAAATACTGAGGGAATGCTACTACGTTTTGTCTTGCTAACTATCAAATTATAAGATAAGGCGAAATTAAAAGTCTGAATTTCTCCATTCAATTCATGTGCAAGTATGTGATGTTATACACATATATTTATGCACATAGATGATATATATATAACCTGGCCTTGAACTACAATTGTTAGAATCTGAACTCCCATAGTTCAAAGGTTTCTATTTATCGCATTTATTGACTTATCTAAAACACGATACTATGTTTTCGTCATATAGATATGTAGAAAAAT